>JALIZH010012318.1:0-126012 GCA_030522465.1 Rhipicephalus appendiculatus | reverse complement strand
GTTCCGCGCAGGCCTTGCGGTTTTTTAAAATGCGAATGCATTTCTTAGTCGGGCTATGTCAGGCATCCGGCGTTGTCAGGCATTGTCCGCGGAGGAGGAGGAGGATAGGTTGAGGAGGTGTGCGCGCCGGCAGGTGTTATCTCTCCGCTCTCACTCCCTCTCCCATAGCAACAGCTGCGGGCGCGCGCGCTTATCCTCGCCCCTAGCAACCGGAGCAGGTGGTGCTGGCGGAGTAGCAGAGAGTGAGTGGAGAGGATGAGCGCGCTCTGGTGTGTGAGGGCGCTCGCATCGCGGAAGCTCGGCGGAGCTCCTGCGTGTGTGGAGAGAGTGTAGGAGAGGGTAGGTGCAATGCTTCGCCGCTCCTTCTCTCGCCGTTCGCTCTCTCTCCTCCCTGCGCCCCACTCTCCCGTCCGCTCGCTCGCACGTATATATAAATGGAGTGAAGCGCGCGCGAAATGCATTCGCATTTCCTCACAAATCCCTTCGGGGAGGTGGGGGCATTTTTTTTTCTTTTACACTCTCACTGGGATAACACACAAACCGAATATGTGCGTGTTTGCTTTTTTAATTTTTTACCGCGAATCGCAGCGAGATGCCAGACTAATCTTCCTCCGTTCGCACGCGTTAGTATTTTCTCGCGCTTTGCGCATCGCGCAAATGCCACGCGCGTTCCAGCGCTTAAATTGACGGGCCCTTTGTAAATTGGAAAGTGTATTACGCGGACGCATGTGTCCATTGAGACGGCGTCGGTGAGAATAATGGCAAGGGCTGGGCACAGTGACGCTACGCAAGCAAAGCGCGAGTGCTGTAGAGTCCGACGCGACCACTGTCCGTTTGCGCACCCCGGCGGCCACCTGATTCTGTGCCAGAGCTCGGATGGACAGACGGACGGCAGACGGACAGACAGACAGACAGACAGACGGACGGACAAACGGACGGATGGACGAACAGACGGACAGATGAATGGACCGACAGACGGACAAGCGGATGGACGGACGGACAGACAGACGGACGGACAGATGAACGGAAGGACAAACGGACGGACGGACAGATGAACGGACGGACAAACGGACGGACGGACAGATGAACGGACGGACGGACGGACAGATGGACGGACAGATGAACGGACGGAGAGATCGACAAACGGACGGACAGACAGACAGACGGACAAACGGACGGACGGACGGACGGACACCGGACGGGCACTGGACGGACGTGAGCATGAGACATTAAAGGATTTCGCCTTAATATTAATGTGAACTAACAGACAATGATTCCAAGGGAAGTATAGGGGATGTTATTAAGAGTAATTGTATTATAAATGGAAAGAAAGAAAGCGGACTAAAACATAACTTGCCACCGGCAGGGACCGAACCTGCGACCTTGGAATAACGCCAGACTGGGTCGTAAAGTAGCCAATTTGGCACAAAGTAGCCACCAACAGCCACCCTGTAGGAGAGCAAGAACAAAACACAGGCTGCACGCCTGACTGCCTGAATGCAACGCCGCCTCCATTCATATTCGCATGGTTTAGAAAGAAAAAAGCCGGAAGATCCCACGCACTGTGGGAATCGATGTAATGCGAAGCAGCCAGGAAGGAGCAAATCCTGCTTTACATAATTTGCATGTCATGTTTGACATGTTAGGACCTGTCACTCAATACCAAGTTTGGTGTATATCAAGCTAACGAAACGGCCGCGAGCGCGCCATGAGCGTGCATGCAAGTCATGTCGCACATGACAAGTCATGATTTTCATATTACCACTTGTCATTAATGTTCGTCATACAGTCACGTCGCGCAATACCAATTTTGGTGTATATCAAGCTAACGAAACGGCCGCGAGCGCGCCATGAGCGTGGCATGCAAGTCATGTCGCACATGACAAGTCATGATTTTCATATTACCACTTGTCCTTTATGTTCGTCATACAGTCACGTCACTCATTCCCAAATTTGGTGTATATCAAGCTAACGAAACGGCCGCGAGCGCGCCATGAGCGTGGAATGCAAGTCATGTCGCTCATGACATGTCATGATTTCCATATTACCACTTGTCATTTATGTTCGTCATACAGTCACTTCACTGAATACCAAGTTTGGTGTATATCAAGCTAACGAAACGGCCGCGAGCGCGCCATGAGCGTGCATGCAAGTCATGTCGCACATGACAAGTCATGATTTTCATATTACCACTTGTCATTTATGTTCGTCATACAGTCACGTCACTTACTCCCAAATTTGGTGTATGTCAAGCTAACGAAACGGCCGCGAGCGCGCCATGAGCGTGGAATGCAAGTCATGTCGCTCATGACATATCATGATTTTCATATTACCACTTGTCATTTATGTTCGTCATACAGTCACGTCACTCAATACCAAGTTTGGTGCATATCAAGCTAACGAAACGGTCGTGAGCGCGCCATGAGCGTGGCATGCAAGTCATGTCGCACATGATAACTCATTACTTGCATATTGCCACCTGTCATTTATGTTCGTCATACAGTCACGTCACTCAATCCCAAATTTGGTGTATATCAAGCTAACGAAACGGACGCGAGAGCATGGCATGTAAACCATACTTTTCATGACAACTGAGTCATGATTTTCATGATATGACCAGCCATTTACGTTCGTCATAGAGTCATGTTATGCTATACCAAATTTGGTAAAAATACCATTAAGGATACGGCCGGGAGAGCACAAAGTCGTAGGCGGCTAGATAGATAGATAGCTAGATAGATACGCTCAAAGTCGCCGAAGTTCGCTAAGAAATGCTTCGCATTTAAAAAAAATGTAGAAAGATACAACGTCCCTCATTCCTACGTAGCTGTGGCGCTTGAATACGCAACAGTACCGCGAGGCTCCTTTTGTTTTGTTTCGGCGATGCGCACCCGCGTCGGCTCTACCAGGCGGAGGAGCGGCTTTTACTCCGACTTTTCACGAACACTATGCTGTGCCCGGCAGCACTCAAACACTTCGATTCCGCCTTTTCCGGTAGTTGCTCACACTGTGGGGAGCAGTCTTCGGACATCTACCACATGGTGTGGGCCTGCCCCTGCAACCCTGCTATGCCCCCTATCCCCAACCCAAGCCGGGAGGAGTGGGAGGCGACCCTGCTTGGCTGCTCTGACCTTCAGGCCCAAAAGGCCTTGGTCCGACGTGCCCAGGCAGCAGCCGACGCCAATGGGGTCCCGTACTAGGGATCCCCACCTACTAGTTGTAGGCGCCGTCCTCTTATGGGGCGGTCCCTGCATACCTCCCTTGTTTCTGTAATAAATGTTTTTACCACCACCACCCACTCGTCCGCGGGAGCAGCTGAGATGTGCGTGCTTTAAACGCCAGGGCGGCACTGCACGCACCCTGAAAATAGGGTGTCTCGATGTGCTCCTTCGGGACAGGGTGGAGACACTGCTTTTGTGGACGCATATTGGTTCAAACGTTCGCGTTCGCTGGCATTGCCTAGCATGCAGAGAGGGATCGCTTTCAACGAAATGCGCGGTAATTTGGCTCAGTTCATCGCTTTTGGCGGTAGGGCTAGCACATATGATGTTGGTAACAAATAGATTAGGCACTAATTATTACACATGAAGCATTTGATGGCAAAATAAAGGCATTTAGAGCGTATCTATCGGTCTGTCTATCTCACTGGCTGCGTTGGTCCTCGCGCTCTCGCGGCCGATTGACTAAGTTGACGAGTACCAAAATTGACCTGGCATAACAAGAGCATGTGAAAAACATAAATAATTGCTCATTACATAAAAATAATGACACGCCTTTAATGTATGCCATGACATACGTGACATGGTTGATGAAAACTAAAGAGGACGATGCGGCGCAGAGCGCGTGCAGCGCGGGCTGTGGATCGTTCCTCCAATCTATCACGGCTGCGGGAACTTTACGAAGAAGTACGCTTTCGCACCAGCTGCCTGGATAGCCTCGGAGTTCAAGCATCGGAGTACGCGGTTATACTTCATCGTGTGCTCATGCGATCACTCCCCGAAGACATCGCTATTCTCTACCGGCAACGCATGAAGGAGACCGAAATGAACAACGGGGCTACTCCAAGGTCACGGCAAGAAGAGGTGCGTGACGTGATGAACTTTCTGCAGATACAGATCGAGAGTAGAGAAGAGAGCTCCCGTTCTAGGTGCCTGCAAAGATCCAGCCCAACGGGACACGACCGAAGCCATCCTCGCTTACAACCGCCGGTACCATCAGCTTTAGCGCTGGCCGCAGGATCTGCAACGAACAGCCATGCGTGCTGCGTACTATGCGGCCACCGTGACCACTCCGTAAAGGACTGCCAGACCACCATGACAGCCGACGAGATTCGTGGGCGACTTATCGAGAGGAGCTGCTGCTTCAAATGTGCCAGAGAAGGGCATACCGCACGACAGTGTCGCAACGCCGCGTGGCTAAAGTGCAAGCACTGCGCGAAACGCCATCTCATCGTACTTTGCGAAATATGGAAACCGGAAAACCACACGATTGCCACCAGCAGTGACACCACGAAAACCGACAGCGTGTCAGTGACCACCAGTGCTCCCGCAAGCAGTTCTACGCCGCCATCGCCAGCTGTTCTAATGCAAACGGCCACAGTGTGGGCGTCGGGAAGGCACAATTCCGTGCTGGTTCGTATACTGCTTGACACTGGCAGCCAAAGAACATTTATCAGACGCGACTTGTCCACGAGCCTCGATCTACCTTCCGTCGGCACAGAAGACCTGTCTTTGCTGACATTTGGCAGTTCCAAACGTTCCCGCACTCACCGATACCGAACCGTGCAACTCAAGCTGCAGAGTCGTGTCGATGCGCAAGAAATCACGATGGACGCTCTGGAGGTGCCAGAAGTCTGCACAGTGAAGACGCCAGCTATCGGGCAGGGTCTGCTGATGCAGTTGCACGACCGCAAGATGCTTATTGCCGATGAACAGCGGATCGGAGATCAACCGACTCAAACCATCAGTGCCATCATTGGATCGGACAACTATTGGCGTATAGTGACGGGGAAAATCGAACGCCTGAGTAACGACCTATGCGCCGTTGAGACGATTTTTGGTTGGCTGGTGCAAGGCATCTACCAAGTAGACACCGCTAACGACTTGCATCAGGGAAACTACAGCACATCGGCCCTATTCCTTTCATGTGAGCGCCATAGCCAAGCCGCATCGTGCATGGCTGACCCGACAGAGATGTGGCGACTCGACGCGATAGGTATCACCGACCCTCCGGAAGCCACCGGCGCTTGGGACCAAGAACCATTGAGTCTATTCAGACAGTACGTGCACAAGGATGCTGGGCGGTATGTGGTTCCTCTGATGATAAAGTACCAGGGACGACTGGCCTGCACAAACCGAAGTATCGCAGAAAACCGACTCAAACGCCAACTTCAGCGCTTCAAAGGACAGCGGAAGCTGTTGGACGAGTATGACCGCGCCATCCGTGAGTACTTCACAGAAGGTCACGCCGAACGTGTCGACACTCCTTCGGACCCAGGAGCGACCGTTTATTACCTTCCGCACCATGCCGTGGTCCGTCGAGAGGCTATCACTACAAAGATACGTGTAGTGTTCGACACTTCTTCCCACGAACGCGGCGAGTCATCACTCAACGATATCTTAGACAAGGGGGGTCAAACTTGGTGCCGAACTCTTGCAACTACTGGTGCAGTTCCCAGTGAACCCAGTTATTCTGACAGCGGACATCCGGAAGGCTTTCCTACAAATTTCCATCCGAGAAGAAGACCGCGACGCTCTTCGCTTCTTGTGGGTCAACCGAATCACTGACGAAGAGGGGATACCACCTTCTATCATCGAATGGCGCATGACTCGCGTGCCCTTTGGAGCGTCATCAAGCCCTTTCCTTCTGGCTGCTACTTTGCAACACCACTTCGAAACGTGGAAGAAGACAGAGCCAGTAACAGCTGCACGCCTACAGACAGCATTCTACGTAGACGACCTCGTCATAGGAGCTTCCACCGACGAAGAGGCTCTCGGAATCTACCGCGCTGCACTGACTATTTTAGCAGACGCAGGTATGGAGCTGAGAAAGTGGTGCTCCAATTCAAGCTTTCTTTGTCGCCAATTCCTCAAGGACAACAACTCGATTGACAATATTGGAGAAACCAGAGAAACGACGAAGTTGCTCGGCATAGTGTGGGACCGCAATGATGACAACATCGTGATCAGCCCCAGTGCCGTTTCCGCGTACGTCTCAGCGCACTCAGCCACAAAACGCACCATTCTACAGTCATTCGCTAGACTCTACGATCCGTTAGGACTCATTGCACCGTTCGTAATTCGAGCAAAATTATTGTTCCAACAACTATGGCGAATGAACTCACCGTGGGACGAACCGTTACCGAAATACATTGAGAGGCAGTGGGAAAGTTGGACCTCGAAATTACCGACGCTATCCTCGCTGCGAATTCCACGCTGCGCTGTTTGTTCCACTCCTCGGAACGTTCAACCGTTTGAACTTCACCTGTTCTGCGATGCAAGCCCACTGGCATACGGCGTAGCTGTCTACACGCGTTACAAGACCAAAGGAGAAACATACAAGGTTCAGCTGCTCATGAGTAAGAGCAGGGTCGCACCGCTCAAGGCTACCACGCTGCCACGTCTAGACCTGCTTGCGTGCTTGTTGGCTGCCAGGCTGTGGAACTACCTACGAGGAATTGCAGAAACAGCGAATTGCCAGTGTTTTCTGGAGCGACTCGTCGATAGCCATACAGTGGATTGCGGCTGACGCCAAACGATGGGAGACTTTCGTGAGGAACCGTGTTCTTGAAATACAACGTCTCACTTCGGGGTATTCTTGGAGACACTGTGCCAGCAACGATAATCCGGCGGATTTCCTCACGCGTGGAGTCGCAGTCGAGGCATTGATGAACAAGCCACTATGGTGGACCGGTCCTTCGTGGTTGTCGCAGCATCATTTTCAATGGCCTTCGAAGATTTCGTCCACACCATCAACAGAGGCTACTCATAGAGAGACCAGTGAAGTGACATCAGCGTGCCCCGCCGCAGTGGTGATACCCCCTGCGCCCCCATGCGAGCCTCTGCTTGAAGTTTCAAACTATGAACGTCTTTCCCGGTTACTCCGAGTTACTGCTTGGATCAGGAGGTTCCACCGGAACGCCTCGTCGAAGGAACCATCTTCAACAGGACCACTGACGGCTTCGGAGTTGAACGAGGCAGAGATGTATTGGTTGAAGTTGGTCCAACGCACCGCCTTCGCAAGCGAAATTATGGCACTGGAAAAAGGACTGAGAGTTCCCAAGTCATCCAGTGTGCTCAGTTTACAACCATTTCTCGACCGTGACCTACTGCTTCGTGTAGGAGGCAGGCTTCAGCAGCTTGACGACACAGAGAATCTGAAGCATCCGATCTTGCTTCCTGCTGATCACCGATTCACCCATCTCTTGGTTGACGCAGCGCACAAACGACTGCTGCATGCTGGAATTCAGCTCACCCTCCTAGATCTTCGTGAGCGCTTTTGGATAATCAAAGGCCGCCGTACTGTGAAGAGCGTTATAAAAGCGTGCATACCATGCCGGCGACGCTGCCTACATCCCGAAACAGCCCCGGTAGCACCCCTGCCAAAGGAAAGAATTAGTGAGGCAACACCGTTCGAGGTGGTGGGAATTGATTTCTGTGGACCACTCTATTGCCGTGATGAATTAGCCTCGACAAAGAAGGTGTACATCGTTGTCTTTTCTTGTGCTGTGACCAGGGCAGTACACCTGGAAATGACAACAGATTTGACAGCCCGAGCACTTTTACTCGCTTTCAAACGCTTCGCAGCACGACGTGGAATACCTGCGATTGTGTACTCTGACAATGCGAAAGCCTTTCATTGTAGTGCCAAGCATCTGTGCTCCCTCTTCGAAGACGACGTTCAGAACTACGCCAGTGCTCACAGAATCCAGTGGCGCTTCATAGTTGAATGTGCGCCGTGGTGGGGAGGCTTTTGGGAACGCGTCATTCGCACTATTAAGGAGGCACTCAAGCGTTGCCTCGGACGCAGCAGCTTGCGTTACAACGAGCTGCTCACCGTGCTAGCGGAAGTCGAAGCGGCAGTTAATTGTCGTCCGCTCACGTACTTAGATGATGATGTCTCATCAACAGACGCTCTGACACCATCCCACTTTTTAGTCGGCAAGCGTCTCGTCACTTTGCCCACGGAACGAAAAAACCTTGCCCTCAATGCCGCTGAGTCCGACCTTCGAAGACGAGCGCGGCATCAGGATCATCTACTGCGGAACCTGTGGAAGCGTTGGAAGAAGGAATATCTTCTGTTTCTGCGCGCTGCTCACCACAGCAAGCCTACGCCGTCATCCAACGTAAAAACCGACGATCTTGTCCTGGTGGAAGATTTCAATAAGCCGCCTCTCACGTGGAAGACGGGTCGTGTCGTTAAGGCGTTTCCGGGAAAAGACGGTATTGCGCGCTCTTTTCTGATACGGCTGCCAAACGGTCAGCAAGTCCGACGTCCTGTGCAGCGACTATACCTCCTGGAGGCGCACTCATGCAACGCGGCCGCGGGAGTGTGATGAAAACTAAAGAGGACGATGCGGCGCAGAGCGCGTGCAGCGCGGGCGTGGGACAGCGCCGCTAGAAGAAGAAAAAAAAAAAAAGAAGCAGTTCCATCAATAAACAGTAACCGAAGGCACGTCAGTCTCTCTGTCTTCTACAATGGTCAAGGAGCTACAGCGGCCGTTTGGTGAACTTCATGTATATCAAAATTGAAGTGGTATGATAAGAGCAAGATGAAAATATACATGACTGGTCATTACACGAAAACCTTGTCATGTATGTCATATAGTCCATGACATACATGACCCGGTCATGGAGCTCTTACGGCCGCTTATTGACTTGATGTGCACCAAAACTGACACGGCATAATAGAAGCGTATGGCTAACATGAATGATTGGTCATAACACGAAAATCATTCCAACTTACTGATAAGAGACTTGCTCAAGATTAGCTTAATCTGGCTTAATCCGGATGGGGTTAATGTGACCATGCTCCGGCATCTAACAGGCTAGACAATCTCAACTCACTCCCAATTCGCTTGCTTGTGATTAGCTTAACGCGGATTAGCTTAATCCGGCTTAATCCATACTGTTTAGTGGCCATACCCTATCATCCAACTGACTGGACAAACTGAATTTACTCAAAATGGCTGGTTCAGGATTATATTGGTACGGATTAGCTTAATCCGGTTTGGTGCGGGTTAGCTTAATCCGGCTTAATTTATATTGTTTTATTGAGGCCATGCTCAGTCATCCGTATGTCTAGGCAATTTCAACTTACTGTTAAGAGACTTGCTCAAGATTCGCTTAATTCGGATTAGCTTAATCTGGCTTAATCCGGATGGGGTTAACGTGACCATGCTCCGGCATCCAACAGCTAGACAATCTCAACTCACTCCAAATTCACTTGCTCGTGATTAGCTGAATGTGGATTAGCTTAATCCGGCTTAATCCACATTGCCTTATTGTGGCCATACTCTGTAATCTAACTGGCTAATCAGTCTCAAATTACTCAAAATTAGATGGTTCAAGATTCGGATTACCTTAATCCCGCTTCATCAAATTTAATCAGATTGGCTTAATTGACCATACGCCCAAACGGCTAGTCATTCTCAGTTCGCTCAACATTGACTTGTTCAGGATTAGCTTAACCCGGATTTATTTAGTCATGCTTAATCCGAGAGAACATAGCCTAGTCGGGTCTAATCTACCTCATGGCTATGTCACTGATCTTGGACCGGATTAGCGTGATCCAACATAATCTCCACTAATCTTGCCTAATCCCACTTGGTAGGTATCTGTCAGTATAGATTGGCATCGACTAGCGTTAACTGGCTTGTTCAAACTGAATTAGGCTGCGATAAACTGGCTTAACTGGGCTTTTTCTACGTATACGCTGGTTAAATGTGGCGGCTTAATTGGTATCAATGAGTATCAATCAGTATTGACTTGTATCGATTATTATTGATTGTTTTGACTATGCTTATTTAGCATGAGCTATGATTAACTGGCCTTGACCAAGCTTATCTAAGCTTATCGGCAAGGTAGCCGAATCATCTATTCACTCCGCACGGCTTAACGCAAAGCTTAACATCCTGTTTGTAAATGCAGTTTCACGCGGTGATTGTGCGATGCAGCTATAGCGAGACAAGCAAGGATTTCTTTAACAGCATTTTTAGTTAACAGCATGCTCACTGACAGCGATTAAAAAATACACGGCCACATGCTGGACAAGTCAACAACTAACCTCGCATATCTTGGTGCTGTCGGTCGGATGCCAGCGGTCGCGTTTCACTTGTGCTTCCCATTTTTTTCTTCGCTCGCTGTTGCGAGGGAAGCGAAACATCCGCTGGCCTTTCGCGTGTGAACCAGTACACTGTGGCACACAGCAGCCTGTCATAGCGGCAAAATAACGGATCTCGATCAACACGTCAAGAACAACGTGTTTACAGCACCGTTCCCGCGCTAGCCTCTGCGCGCCGCCGGAGACTTTCGAACCAATATGGCCGCCAGGAGAACGGATAACTGGGCTAGTTCGTGGGAGTTCATGTTAAGGCAGGTAGCGCAAAGACACACGGACAAAAGCGAAGACTGAACACACGGGACAAGCGCTGACTTCAAACTAAAGTTTATTCTCTGAATCCTCGCCTATTTATCAAAAATCACAACACCACATGATCACCATGGAAAGAACGTCTGATACCGCTATGAACGTCATGACGCCGACACAATTTGATCAGCTCTTATAACTAAAATGATAACTACAATGAAACGCGGAAACCGCGCAGTGAAACAATGATACACTCAAAAACATCACAATGAAACACGCATGCTCGATACTTCCTTTCACGCGCCCAGCGTAGAAGCCAAGTTGGCCCAAAGGAAGGCTATCTCACACGGGTGTAGGCTCAGTGAAGCCTGGCTGACACAAACGGAACTGTTCTTGAGAATTAAAAACGCTTCTACGATCTCTCTGGACAGCTTGTTCCGGTTCCGGTACATCACCGCCGTGTCAGAAAAAAGTGGATCACAACCGCACTGCCGACAGTGCATCGCGAGATGAGAGTATGGCGAACCTTTGAGAGAGCTGAAATGCTCTCTGAGCCTGATGTTCGAACATCTGCCCGTCTGACCAATATATTTACGTCCGCATGAAAAAGGAATGCAGTATACAATATTACGGGTGGAAGAAACGAACCCTGTCCAGAGAGATCGTAGAAGCGTTTTTAATTCTCAAGAACAGTTCCGTTTGTGTCAGCCAGGCTTCACTGAGCCTACACCCGTGTGAGATAGCCTTCCTTTCGGCCAACTTGGCTTCTACGCTGGGCGCGTGAAAGGAAGTATCGAGCATGCGTGTTTCATTGTGATGTTTTTGAGTGTATCATTGTTTCACTGCGCGGTTTCCGCGTTTCATTGTAGTTATCATTTTAGTTATAAGAGCTGATCAAATTGTGTCGGCGTCATGACGTTCATAGCGGTATCAGACGTTCTTTCCATGGTGATCATGTGGTGTTGTGATTTTTGATAAATAGGCGAGGATTCAGAGAATAAACTTTAGTTTGAAGTCAGCGCTTGTCCCGTGTGTTCAGTCTTCGCTTTTGTCCGTGTGTCTTTGCGCTACCTGCCTTAACATGGCCGCCAGGCGGCGCGGGGTCTTTCAAAAGGTGTCTCCACCCTGGAAGCGGAGGCGCGCGCACATCGAGGCACCCTACCTGAAAACTCCACCGCTGGTTCCCAAGGCCGGTGACCTGTCAATGCATGACCTTTTCTTACACAAGGCTTCGGAGAGACAGCGTTAATTAATGTGTGGTTTTAGATTGGAAGCATCTTATCAACGAGGCCTGTCCCCCCATTGTCCGCCGTAGCCAGATGACGATGACGCTTCCATCACGGCACAGCACATGCAAGGTAACCATTATACGCCATGACAATGACGCTGATGACGATGAAGAATAAGGCCGCTCGCGGAGGAAGAGGTCCGCATACTGGAGAGCCGATTCGTCCCTGCGGAAGAGGCCTTACAGTGCGCACCATCGGTAGTGCGCCTCTTCTGCTCCAACGAAGACGTCAACACCTTGAACACCTTCATGGCAACCCACAACCAACAACACCAACACCAAGTCGTGCGGCTATGCGCCCAGGACACCTTCCGTGGTTGTGCAACGCAAGAAGCCATGTACAGGGCAAAGGAGAAGGTGACTAAGATGTCCCACGCCGAGTTCGCCAACCTCCCCGCAGAAATCCTGCTCGTACCGGACAAGCCGTACATGATTACCGCCAGCATCGACGTCATAGACGGGCTTCTCGACGGTGCGGTGGGAACGCTAAAGATGCGTGAACGAGTTGTGGTGCACGAAGAAGACGGTGACGCGTTCCCGAAACGGCTGTGGCTGCAGTTCGATGTGCCCACGACGGGGAAGCTGACCCGTCTCCGTTCTCGCCAAGCGGTGAGCGAAGCCGTACGAAACGGATACGATGTGGAAAACTCGTGGATACCCATCGAACCTCGCGCGGTCGCACTCACCATCGACCGCAAGACGGGCGTTGCGTGCAAACGAAGACAGTTCCCCCTCGTGCAGGCCAGTGCCATAACGGTGCACAAGTGCCAAGGAGGAACGTACTCGTCCATCATGTACGAGTACAGCAAAACGCACCCGCAAAAGTTGGTGTACGGGGCGCTCAGCCGCTGCACAAACCTCGACAATCTCTACCTGACCAACACCGCCGGAGACCACCACTTCTACCACAAGGAAAGCAACGTTGACAGGAACATGGTGGACGAGTTTCAACGGCTCGACAAACACAGGTTGGTCACCATCACGTAGCAGTTCGATCCGCGCTTTCCAAGAAGATGTGAACCCAGAAAGAGAATTCACCATAGCCCTACTCAACACCCTATCCCTTAACGCGCATGCGAGGGACATCGAGCGTGATTCCGTACTCACAAACGTGGACGTGCTCTGCCTTACCAAAACGTGGAACGCCGCAAGACCCACCATCAACAGATACGATGCGGACGTTTGCACGGAGGAAGCGGAACGCCCTGCTGGTGGTGTCGGGATCGACGTCGAACGACCGCAAACGGCAGTAGATCTCGACCTACCAGTCACCAGTCAGGGTCACAACGGTGAACATGCCGCCGTAACACTCTTGACAACCAGCAACATCATCATCATGACAGTACCTTGCTCCAAACCTCACCCGAGGAAACGTGCAAAGGTACATCGAGAAGGCGATGCTGCATTATGAGACCACCTTTAAGGACAACACCTTCGTACTCACCGGGGAACTTAACGTGGACATCATGTCCACGTTAAGTCAAAAATGGTGTACCGCAGGGTTCAATTCTTGGACCGTTACTATTTATAACTTTAATGATCTGTGTGACATTCCACGTTCCCCAAAATTAATTATTTACGCGGATGACACTAACATATTTTTTACAGGTAGAATACTCATCCACCTTGAAGCTGAGGTCAATGAATATTTAATCAAATTAGAAAAATGGCTTCACGAAAATAAACTCATGCTTAATATATCTAAGAGTAAGTACATCATATTCCAGCCTATCAACAAGCCATACGAGGACGACATTAACATCTTGTTCAAAAACCAAAGGCTGGAGCAGGTTAAATCGCAAAAATTTCTTGGAGTGTGGTTCCAAGAAAATTTGTCCTGGAATATCCATGTCGACAGTCTCGCATCGGAACTAAGCAAGACTTTTGGGTGCATATTTAAACTAAACTCGCTTATACCGCTCTGGCTCAAAAAAGAAGATATATTACGCTCTTTTTTATTCGCGTCTGAATTATAGCATGCTTGTATGGGGCACTACAAGTGCGAAGAATTTAGACAAATTGGAAGTGTTACAGAAAAAAAGTGCTCCGTCTATTTGAAGATTATTATGGCGACCCAAGGGAGATGTCTAGCAGTCCACTATTTATAAAACACGGCATACTTAAAGCAAGGCAGGTCTATGAATACAAGTTATTACTTTACATTTATAAAAACAAACTTCACACTACGACATCACACGAAAGCACACCCAAACACTCGCTCCGTAGACAACGAATTCGCGTTCCTGCTACCAGGACTGGGTATGGTAGAGCCCTAACTACATATCGCGCACCACTGTTGCTAAATCGTTTAGGTGAACAATTAAAATTTAACCTCTCATTAATGCAGTTCAAACATCACATCAAGGATCTACTCGTGAATGGATTAGTGTAAATATTTTGTCTCCACTAAATTACAGGCTAGGTTCCTTATATTTATTTCTCACTTTTTATATACCAAACCCCTGTGTATAGAGATGAACGTATGTATGTATGTATGGATGTGTGTATGAACATATGCGTGTATGAGTATATAATGTAAACTTACATTTATGTGTCCTTTGTATTTATTCTTATGCTATGGTAAGAGCCACGATATTTGATATTTAATTTTGTATGTCTATGTAGCGTATGTTGCTAATTTTCATGCTATTGTATTCTGGTTATTATTTGCTGCTCCGTACATTTGGACAATTATTTTATGATGTAGCCCTGCTTGCTGTACGTTTAATCTGTACTTTTCACGTAGCGAAGCCACGTCAGGCCGAATGGCCTTTAGCTTCGCTTCGTTTTTCTGTACGTCTTTCAGAAATAAAATATGTTCATTCATTCATTCATGTACGACGACTAACTAGTCCAGCACATGGTGTCCCGTTACGCTCTCCGGTGCACTTCGTACGATGTAATACAAATATCATACAACCATCAGGGGAACGTGCATAGACATCGCCTTCTTAAACTACCCAAGGGACAAAACGGGCTCGGCAGATGGTAGGCGCGACGTCCGTGGCAGTTCAAAATATGGCCGGCCCGACGTCAGCAGATTGGGTAGGGCCGATGTCGTTTTTTGCAAGTGGCCGAGCCGTTTGCCGACCATCGGCAGCTGGTCGGCCAACGACGTCGGGCTGATGTCGTAGACTTGGCAGTGCCTACCTTGGGCCGCACGCACGCGTCCTGAGCACTTCCCAGCGATGGCAGAAACACGGCCAACGTTCATTTGCCGTTGCAATCACCGCTATACATTCTGAATTTATTTCATGCAAGTATATATATTTCCACCGCGGAGGGGGTGATTTTTTTTTATTTGGGGAGGGGGGGGGGTTTAGCAATATTTAATTCACTTTGGCATTTTTGACGCAACGCTTTGGGCAACCGAAATGAATTGAAAAAGTTTACGCTGAATTAATCCTTCAAATGATGAGAACTAATAACAACGGAAACGTTTTTGCACAAATACCCTTGTTTGCACTGTCAAAACCAAGCCCAATTGAGTGTACACGTCATGAGTGTACACCCAAGTGTGAGTGTACACATCATGGCCCAAAAATTGGCAAATGCAATTGATACTGATGCTGTATGAAATATTGGCACAGAGCCACGCAAGGATTTCGACCAGTAAATAATCAGACGGATACAAATATAATTTCAGAGAGCTGAATTTATTTTTTCAGCTCAAAATGAATGTCTCAAACGAACGTCTTTCGGTCGAAGTGCCACGCGTGTGTCCTCATGGAGACTCTCCATTGATGTCGCGCGCCGTTATTGTCGCCTCCTGTCGCCTCCTGTTGCGACCACTGTCTCTGTCGCTCGCTCCGATCAGCCACCTTTTCACCACTTTACCTACAGAGGCCAGCGATGCGTCCGGGAACCTGCTCCGAACGGACACTGCAAAAATAATCCATTTAATGGAACAATAGAACAAATTGTGAACCCATATTTACGATAAGAATACAAACCGTTTTCTGAGGAGAAAATGACTGCTGTGCAATTATCGTATATATGCTAAAACACAAAGGTACTCGCTTTTGAACCAAAGTAAGGACATCTCATGAATGTCAAAATAAAGCAGTGGTAACTCAAGAATTCATCCGCTTACAAACAAGCCTTATGATCGTTCCAAGGACTTCATTTATGTAGAAGCAACACCATGCGGGATAAGCGTGTATATTTATGAGGTTCATTGCAATAATAATGGAGACCTGGATGATCTCTCTGACAAAAAAACCTTCAGCGTTTTCTTTGAAAAGGTGTACACTCAGGGGCGTAGCCAGAAATTTTTTTCGGGGGGGAGGGGGGGGCAACCCCTTGATTTCGGGGAGGGCATCTCCTTGAAATAGCCATTTTCGCTATGTATGTCATGGCGAAAAAAAATTCGGGGGGGGGGGGGGGCACGTGCCCGGTGTGCCACCCCCTGGCGACGCCACTATGTACACTGACATACATAAAGCATGCCTATTGCATAATTTGGGGGCGGCCCCCCCCCTCTGGCGGCCGCCCCCACCCTCTTCGGTGACTAGGGAGGGCGGCCTCCTTGCGCACGCCTATGACACGCACACATAATTGGTATTCGAGCCCTCCTTGACGCTTCTATTATTCGCAAAGTCGGCCCAGCACACGACCTCTGCGACGCAGGTTATTTGCTGACTATATTTGTGCATCTACGCTGCCATAACTTTCCCGCGTTACAATGAATGCGCGCTCTCAAGTAGGGATAACATTACGACCCGATACTAGCAATACTAGTTGCGTCAAATCTGCCGCGCGACACCTGCGGAGCTCCCCTTCGATATTTTTGTCCTTCACCACATATGAATGCATCAAGGCACACCGCAACGGTGGTGACACTTGCATGCTTTCTTCTTAAATACACACAAAAAGAAGAAATATAACACCGAACGTCCACTTACCTAAAAAAATGTGGGGGGGTAAAGCCAAGTGTTTGCAGTTTGTCAACACCAACCAGAAGAATTAAGGCCTCCTCGCCCAGGCGCCTGCGTCACTCAGCTTTCGGATGGCTCGGACCGACGGCGACACTCTCGCCATACTCTCGCCCAACGTCTGCATCACGTGAACGGGCAGGTTGACAAGTCCGGACATGAACAGCTGCGGATGGTTCGTGGTGGCTTCCGCAGTGACTCTGACTGGAACTGAAACAAGTCACTTTTTTAAAGTTTTTGTGTGTTCAGATAAGAACGTCGGTGCATGTCCGCCGACCCCCTTCAATTTCGCCGAAAAAATAATATTTTGTTTTCCGAGTCTCCAGGACCACAAAACCACTTTTGGTTTCGCGAGAAAAAATTTCACCTTATTTAAAAAAAATTCCCAAGTCTCCACTGAGCCGCCACCGCCTCTTTCGAATTTCGCGAAAATGGGATTTCGATGAGACGCTACAAAAACACTATTGTAGCTGTAGGCCAGAAAAATTTTCTCCACATACTACGGATAGCTTGTGTTCAGAAAAAATTATTACTTTGCAGTTTTGATGTTGTTCTGTTAAGAAAAAAAATCGCGAAATCGGCACAAAGCTCAATAATGCTCACATTTAAGATTTTTTTCCTCCGCAAGTATAAACGCCAGACTTCTCAAAGTTTTTAAAAACGTTGCCATATGTTTGGTGAACAAGTGAGCTGAACGAAATACCTGAGAGTGGCTTCAAACGTGAACCAGAAATGTTCAATTGCGGACATGTCTCTCAAAATGCAATATTTTGAAGATCATTTAAAAAAAAAAACCATATTCGATTTTCTTTAAACTCTCCAGAATTAAAGCCAAGCATGTGTTCTAACTTAATCTGTAAAAACATGTTGCATTATTTTTGTGAGGTCGGAACTAGGAAGCACGAAAAGTGGCCAAATTGACGTATAGTGAGTAACGACAACATTGAGCGAGCATGGAGCAATAGTTGCCATTATCGTTATTTTTAGGTCCTGAATGTCATCTGTTGTGCTCGAGGGACAACAGCTTGACAAATAAAAGAGTTGCCTTAAAGTGCAAATTTTTTCATTTGCGTGCGTGCACGCGTCGCAGTTTTGGTCCTGGCGTAAGGACTAACCGCAAGATTCTGACCCCCCACCTCCCCACTGGCGGGTGTGGATGGCGTCGGCGACCTTCGCCGACCAGCTGGCCATGGTTCTCCTGGCGGAGGAATATCTATAGGTCTTAGTTTCACCTCTAATAAAGTTGTTTCTCTCTCTCTCTATAAATGTAGTCAAGTCGAGCTCTGGGAAGGAACTGTTTATTTACCCCTATTGTATACACAGTCATAGTCCCAAGTCATAGTCAGACAAGTTAGGCAGTCACAAACGTCACTGAAGCACTTGTGCGTATCTTGCTCCTGGTGAAGCAACCTTGTGCACAAAACCCATTTCGGCCTCAAGGAGGAGAACTTCGCGAGCTCGATCCTTGTGACAGGGTGAGCCGCTGTAGACGAAATGTTTCCCGAATGGACCTGGTCATCAGCCGTTTTGAAACGTACTCTTTTTGTCCTTTAGAAGTAATTGCAATGAAATCTTTCTTGTTTGGGCTTTGTTGGGTGGAGTTGAGCTCATCGTCAGGAGAGTATTTCATTGCTGCCTGTATGTTTTCTGGCTTCAGATTCGATCTGGTGTAGAGGTTCGGATTTGACCACACCCGGGTGTCTGTATTTTCTGGATTTCCGAATGAGGTGCCGAGTTGCGGATGGAATCATTTCTTGAAACTCTTGATGAGAAGGTTTACAGGGAGCAATGTCAGGAGGCGGCAGCGTTCATAGTGTGGTTCGCAGGTATCGAATGTGTGCTTTAGGTTGCGCAGCCACTCGCGACACGTGTTGCAGGGTTCCGCTGAAGGACCAGGTTCCTCTGTAGTGCCGTACGCTACTGTAAGGACAGCAGAAATTGTCCTGGAGATAGCACCCTCGATCTCCGCTTTCTTACGATGGGCGTAAGACACTCGGCATTGTGCTTTCACTTTCGCCGGAATTTTCAGGGTTGTCACGTCGGTTGTCTTAACGAGTACGTTTAGCTCTTCGACAGCAATTTGTTCGTGAACAAAATCTGCGTCAGACTGAGATGCATCTGGAGACTCTACGGCGATCTGTTTCAAGCGGGTGAAACAGCTCTGGCACAAAATGTCGGTTTCTCTAATGGATGGGGCTTTTTATGGCATGCGCTTCCTTAGTAAGGCGACAATCAAATCTTTCACACATCGAAAGTTCCGCTTGTAGGCAATCTTCTTCGTATGCCTCTTTGGGTAGTCAGCGCAAAACGCTCGCTCTGAGCTCCACAACGTGGCCATCAATATCAGGGGAGTGTAATACGCGCACGCGTACTCATGTTCGTTCACCAGCAGAGGACTGCCGGGTTGTCGACGACGAACGGAAGTGAAAGCCGACGTTCTCTAATTACTTCGACCTTTCTTAAGCGAGTTGGGCTGTTTCTTGTTTATGTTCTTTCTTTTTTTTAGGGAGCGGGTGAGCGCAGTCGTGCTGCAGAAGCGCCGCTTGTGCCGACACGCACCGTCTGCGTTATCCCATTACTGACGTGCCATGGGAAGCGATAAATATCCAGCGGTGGATCCTCTCCAGCCTTTATGAGGCGCACGCAGGCTCACATGCGCGAAAAATTTTGAAAGCGATTCCTGCGAAGAATGCGACTCATGCTCAGTGGCTGGGACCCATGTAGAAGTTTTTGTGATTTGCGTAAAAAAAATGTAGTAATAATTTCCTCTTCAAAACCAACTGTTCCTGTTTTATTCCTGACAATCCGTCAATCCACAGAAGACATTAGCGACCTAAAAATAACGATAATGGCAAATATTGCTCCATGCTCGCTCAATGTTATGGTTACTCACTATACGTCAATTTGGCCACTTTTCGCGCTTCGCAGTTCCGACCTCACAAAAATAATGCAACATGTTTTTACAGATTAAGTTAGAACACGTGCTTGGCTTCAATTCTGGAGAGTTTAAAGAAAATCGAAGATGGTGTTTTTTTTTAATGATCTTCAAAATATTGCATTTTGAGAGACATGTCCTCAGTTGAACATTTCTGGTTAACGTTTTAAGCCACTCTCACGTATTTCGTTCAGCACACTTGTTCACCAAACATGTGGCAAAGTTTTTAAAAACTTTGGGAAGTCTGGCCTTTATACTTGCGGAGGAAAAAAATCTTAAATGTGAGCATTATTGAGCTTTGTGTCGAATTTGCGATTTTTTTACTTGACAGAACAACATCAAAACTGCAAAGTAATAACTTTTTCTCAACAAAAACTATCCGTAGTATGTGGAGAAAATCTTTCGGACCTACAGCTACAATAGTGTGTTTGTAGCGTCTCATCGAAATCCCATTTTCGCGAAATTCGAAAGAGGCGGTGGCGGCTCAGTGGAGACTTGTGAATTTTTTTTTAAGAAGGTGAAATTTTTTTCGCGCGAAACCAAAAGTGGTTTTGTGGTCCTGGGGACTCGGAAAACAAAATATATTTTTTTCGGCGAAATTGAAGGGGGGTCGGCGGACATGCACCGACGTTCTTATCTGAACACACCCTGCAGCTATTCGGGCGCAAACATTGCCAAACGTTGCAGCATTTAACTATTCGGTTTCAATTAGCCAACTGTATTGTTAAAGAATGACACGCCACATTGTTGAAACACTATTAATCATGCAACCGCATTCCCATGCGTCTCCGTCGGATTTCGTTTCACGTATGCTGGCCACAGTGGTCGCAGTAGCCGTTGGCTTCGTCTGTCCGCGTGGATAGCGTGGAGGAAAGATAAAGGAGGAGGGAGCGCGCCTAGCTTCCACAAGCCAACCTCCTCTGAAGCCGCTTCCTCCTCGCCCTCGTGCTCATTTCCCATGTTGCTCCTGTTTGATTTCCTTTGTTGGTCGGCTCGTGAACAAAAATAAAAAATGATGAGCGCGCGCGCTTAGCGTCCACAAGCCAACCTTATCGGACTCCGCTCCCCCCCCCCCCCCTCGTTCTCCTTGCGCAGTGCTCACTGCCCAGCATGCTCCTGTTTCATTTTTTATAGCTGGGTTTCCACATGTTCACGTAAAGCTCCCTACTCGTGTTCGCATGTCGTTGGATAGCTTGCGCGCGAGCGTGCGCTCTGTTTGTGCACTACACATACGTGTGGTATATGAAGCATGTATCTTCTGAGCAACGGCGGACGTGCTCTGTCCTTTATGCGCGGGAACTTGTTTACCATGTCGCCAGTGTTAGGTCATAGGCCAAGACGGAAGAATAGGCATACCTTCCGGGCGGCTGGCTTCCCAAACTGAGCATCTCGTCCCGGTATTCTTTCTTTGAAATCGTGCTGAAAAATACGTACTCGCTACTACAAAAACCTAATTGAACTTTGGGGCTCACAACGCGTTTAGTGTTTGTTTAAGGAAACAATGACTCTCACACCTGACTCCATGTGACTCATCATATAGCAAAGTTTAAACCAGAGAGACCGCTACTTTTGCAGCAACGTGACAGCATGCCCGCGTCCATACACGCTGCAGGGAAGGCGAAGAAGCGAAACTATGGCGGCTGCGAAGTGAAAAAAAAAAAAAAGGAAACGGCAGTCCGCTAGCACGCTCGGCCACTAAGGCTGGCCCGACGTACTCACGGCCTCTCTGGCCGGGCAAAAACCGCGCGCTCGGCGCTACACCGGCCTGCTACTTTGTGCCAGCGTCGGCGGCCAGGCTGGTGTCGGTGCAGTGAGCCACATGGGGCGTTGAGGCCAGCAGCTTACGTGGGCCCGTCTACTGGCCATGGTTTCACGGCCGATTACGTCGGCGCTGCACCTGTAGCCGAGCAAGGGGCGACATTGGCCAAAAAGCCATGGTCGGCCAAGTTTGCTTGGGTACAACCTTCGCAGCAAGATCCCTTAACTTCATACTTCACGGACCACAAAGCCGTTATACTCAAGGAAAAACGTTCCCCGGAGCTTAAAGTCATCTACGATAATGAATAAAGAGCAACTTTACAGAACTCCCAAGACTGCTTCGCATGCTACTCAGGGTTCCCTTACGGGGAGATGTGGCCGATTTTTTGTAGCGAAGCTGTATATTGGCCGCGAGGAGTTACGGAGTCACCCTCTATCGGACGCGCCTCGATTGCGTGCTAGGCAGGATACCGCCGCGTGCTGCCCATAGGATTTGCTGTCGGCGCTCTAGAAAACACCTCGCGGCAGCGCTCCAGGACATTTCTGTGCATACTTTCGAGGCGAAATATGTTCTTTACTATTAAAATATTAATTTTCGATGAACAGAAAGCACAACATAGTTTACAGACGCTGTCTCTCTGGAGAAAATGGAGCGACCGCTTCACGCGGTCACCGCTATGGATACCCTTGAACCGGCTTCTTGCGTGACATGTAGTCAGTCGCTGAGTGAAAACTATCTGAAATATCTTGTTACAGCCTGTATAACCAAGTGGAGCATAACAGAAAGAAGCCTCGAGCCAGTGATCGCACGGGTTCGCGGCGACTGACGAAGCTTTAGCACGTACGAGCGTCTGCATGCATGTTCGTACTGTTGGGTTCGCTTTCGTCACGAGAGTGTTTTGGCGTCGTGCAGCGAGCTTTAGGCAGCAAAATATGAGAATTTGTGAGTACACAAACCACTATAGTTGCGCGAAAAGAATTTTGTTACAACTACGACTTCGGTGCGCCTATGGCATCTTGTGAATCGTCCCGACGATTCAACGTTTTTTTTTTTTTCGGTCAAAATTTGTATGTTTAAATGTCATTTGACATGTACGTTGCCTCACACTGCATATTGATCGGTCTTCTCAGCGAGCAATTGCCACTGCTTCTATTATTTCAGTGTGTTCGTTTCGTTTGGTGCTCACACAAAGTGTGAGCAAATGCGATGCCTTTTTTAATATGCTCCTTAATTATACTTTCCTTTGCATTGCACTGAAGTTGCCGTTCTCTGTCATCAACAAATGCATAGACCAAAGCATCGCCTCTTCGAGAGTGCTGGTGAAAGGAGATGTGGTCTACGAGGCCATGTAGTAGCATACAACGCCAAGGAAACGAAATATAATACTGTAACGTTTACCGGGCTTGTTCTGCAAACGTCAGTGTGAACAAGGACACACATGGACTTGAAATAGGGGTGAAAGAAACTGAAGTTACTGCAGCAACCTGCAGCTGTAAAGCGGGGTATAACAACAACGCGTGAAAGAGTGAAATGCAAATTTTTAATGCACAGCATTATTTGGCGAGTTGCCCAACAATTATGGCGGTATATCGTGTCTAATGCGAACGGCGCGGCATCTTTTCCACATACATAAATAAGGTTCCAAGAAAATCCATGGGGCTGGACAGGCATAACTTGAGTTTGAAAGTGGCACAAATAAATTTGGACTTTTTAGCACGTAGTGTTTGCGTCATGAGAATGCACAATTGACTGAAAGAATGTTATTGCCAACATGTGCAGCGCACATCAGCCGCAGCATTTGACTCGCTCGCTATGTATCTACCAGCAAACATCGCGTATAGCTTATGAAAGCGAAAGCCTTCGATGCCTCATTAAACGAGAAGATTGACCGTCGGCGTCCCGCGTCGGCGGCGTCAGCACGAGTAATGCAAAAAAAGTCACCATCACGGGATGACGTCACCATATGACGTCATCGTGGCGTCACATATTGCCCAAATTTGTGACGTTGCTATGACGTCACCATGACACCGTCACATAACGTGATGTCACATGACGATGTGCTCACACGACATGGTCGCTTTCCACAGCCTCCATGATGGATGGGCCGATCACAGAGGCAGTGCAAAACCGCGTTTGGTGCAGAAAGTTTTTGGAGCGGGGAGGGGAAAATCAATACATCGACTGTCAAGAAGGAGAAGAAGGTGGCTTTCGCCTTCCGGTCATCTTAGGGGAATGCATAAGGAACCCTGTGGGTTTTTAAGTCCAACGTATCTAAACAATTACTCAAGTAACTGCAGCCCATATTGTAGACACTGAGCAGAGGGCCGATGATCAAGAGGTCGCACGGGAACGTTCTGAGATGGTATCGCACGAGGTAGAAGGCAGCGCCTTTTGTATCCTGCGGGAGATAAGCATCATTAGCCGGGGGGGGGGGGGGGGGGGGAAGCGCGCTCAAACGATCGTCTCAGTTCGCGCTTTCTGCTACTCATCATCACAGCCCCGACGCTGTAGCGTAAGTCGTCGTCGCGTAAGTGCTTGTTGTACACACGACTCGTAGCCGATAGGTGCTTGCCGGTTCTTAGCTCCAAAATCCACTCTTCAAGCAGTTTCTTGTCCCACAGGCACCGGTGCAGGCTTACACCGGACTCCGTTGCATAACTCCGGCACTGCGGCAACGAGCAGCAAGCGCAGCATGTTCATCGCTTTCGGAGGCAGCCACTGATATTACAATAGGTTCAGTTGTGTTCAAAATGCGAGAAAACCTCCGCATTCGTACAGAATGCAGCGCAGGTGGAGCTTGAAACTCGTTTACAAAGTACGCGGCAGCGCTCTACGAGCAGCCGACGCGGCCGTCGAGACCGAGTTAGCCTGCCAAGCGCGTCACGCCGACGGTGGCGCCGGCGTTTCCAGTGGTGGCCCTCGAGGCCAATAACTCGGTCAGTCGCATATACGTATGCACAAATCTCTTTGGCGTCCTCTATTAAATCATTTTCAAGCATTAAAGTGGGATGCCTGGCGCCCTCTTTGGAGTGTCGGATAAGCCGATGAATGATAGCATGGCCTCCGCGATTGCGCAACGGTGGGTATCTCTCTGGCCGTCCCAATCGCACGGAGAGAGCGTAATTGCACGAGATGCAAAGTGCATGTTGGGGCATCTTAATAAAGAGGCCACTCAACTCAAACTCAGAGTTGCTTTTTGTTTTTTAGGTGTGAAGCATCTTATGGCGAAGCTTAAGGTCTCCTCGATTTGGCTGCACTTTTTGGACGCAGTTCACCAAAGTGTCGTGCCAGTCCCGCGCCAGTTCTAGTGTCAGTGCAGCCCGACACTAGCGGTTTCGGTGCAGCTGTCAAATCGAGGGCAAAAGTGCAGCCATACCGATACCTTGGCTACTTGCACGTGACGAGAACTGGCGGGGAAGCTAGTGCTGAAGTACCGATGAACTCGTGCAGCACGACGTCAAATCGAGTGCAGAAGTGCAGGTGGCACGTGCTGCACTCGCCAAATCGAGCGCCGAAGTGCAGCACTCTTGAACTAGTGCAGAAAGTGCAGCCAAATCGAGGAGACCTTTAATCCGGTGGTGGTGGTGGTGGTGGTGGTGGTGTGCCGCGTGCCCACCCTTACTACGCATGCGCAAACCCTTTAAAAAAATTATAATAAAAAACCTCCTCTCCCCCTCTCTCTCCTCTAGGCATCCCTCCCCGCGGCAACCACACCCTCACTGCGCATGCGCCTCCCCTCCTCTCTCCCTTCTTACACTCCCCCCTCTCTCCTCTAGGCATCCCTGCCCGCGGCGTCTACACTCCCACTGCGCATGCGCGTCCTCCCTCTCTCTCCTCTCCTACGCTCCCCCCCTCTCTCCTCTACGCATCCCTGCCCACGGCGTTCACACTCCCACTGCGCATGCGTGTCACCCCCCTCTCTCTCCTCTCCTACGCTCCCCCCTCTCTCGCCTCGCGACGCCGACGCAGGCAGCGTCTGCTAGCGAGTTTCTTGGTTGAAAAAACCGACTGCTCGCGCTGCACAACCGTTCACTGGCTACCCCGTATATATAGCAATGGATCTTGACCTCCAAGGTGGTGCCGGTGGGAGATTTCTCCTGTGCGTTGTTGAACAATAAAAATTCGCAGCGTGAGCGTTAACTAAAAGCGGAGTGCGGGTCTCTGTGTCCAGTCGGAGTCTTCTGTCTCTCATTGCCCATTAGCAGCGATTGGCATGTTCCAGTAGGAAACACTGCTCCATCACTGCCTGCATTGCGCCGCCCCAGTTTTCTCTCCTGCGCAACGCTGCGATGAGCGCCAGCGTCAACGCCGCCGCCAGTGTAAGCGTTAGCGCCCGCTGCTTCACATCTACACATGGTTCCCTTTAGCGGGAGATGGTGTAATTTTTTTTGCTGTAGATATGCGCCTCCTATATTAAGCACATTGAAGTGCGATGCCTTTGCAAGAGACCCGCATAGGCTGGAAACTCACTATACTTCGAAGTTTGCTGACTGTATAGGGAACCAGCGCTGGAGTTTTGGCGGTGTGGGCTGCACCGCCTTGGTGGTCAAAGCGTGCACTTCTCAGCGGCGACTGGTAGAGGCGGTGCGGGCGTGCATCGCCGAAAGAAAACCAAGGGGCGTTGGCGGTACTGCTGCATATTCAAGTGCCACAATATGTAGAAATTAAGGAGGACGTATCCGCCTGCGTTTTAGATGCGGAGCATCTCTTGCTCGGGGCTATGTCCCGCGGCGTCGGCGTCCGCACTCACACTACGCATGCGCAACTCTCCTCCTTCCCTCTCTCCAACAGCTGTGCGTTACTCTCTCCACTTCTCTCCTACCACCTGCTTGCGCTTCTCCTGCGTTATCGCTTCTGCTCTCGCGGCGCATGCGCTACTCTCCTCCTCTAAGCGGGTAGAGCGCTGCGCGCGTTCAGTGCAGCGCTTGCTTCGGTTGACTCCGCTTGACTCCGTTGATGCTTTCGATGAAGTGTGATGGCAGCAACAGTCCCGTCTGTGAGTGGGCTGACGCGAGCACGCGTCAGCATCAGCCCAAACACTAGCAACCACTCAAGACAAAGCTGCGAAGCGAAGGGCACGCGACGCTGAACGGAAACGCTTGAAGCGAGCGGCGTACCCTGAACTTCGTCAGCGCGAAGCAGCTTCGAAGCGTCAACGTCGAGCAGCGGATCCTGAGCTTCGAGCACGTGAAGCAGCGTTGGTTCGTGAACGTCGAGCAGCAGAACCTGAGGTTCGGGACCGTGAAGTTCAACGTAAACGTACGAAGCAAGCGAGCAGCGGAACCCGACCTTCGAGAACGGGAAGCCGCGTGTAAACGTCAACAACGAGAGGCTGCTCCCGATGCTGCACGCGACCGCGAGCGCGTAATAACGATCCGCGATGCTCTGCATCACCCCATGGTTCCCCTCGGGAAGATGGTGTAATTTTTTTCCTTCTATATCAAATGAATAAGAACGGAGGCGGCGTTGCATCCAAGCGGTCGGGCGAGCAGAGTATGTTCTGCTCTTTCTCTCCTGTCTAGAGCGCGTCGGGCTAGTTTCTAAACCGAATTTCGCGTGTCTGGTAGATTTATACGATAGTCAAAGCGGCCACCAGTGGAAACCAGTACCACAGAGCAGCATTTAACCGAAAGTTTGTCGGTAATAAAACGAGCATCATATGCAGCATGCGGCGTATGTAACTTTAATTTTTTTTTCCTGACCACCAAGCTCCTTCTGATGCGTACGAGTAATGTTGAAGGATACGATAGGCAGGCAGTCTATATTATTTGCAAACAGTTTTGTAGAAGGGAAGCTGTCTACGAGATGTCTGCGGGGCACGTTGGCCTAAGCCGCTGAACTAGCTGTTATAAAAAATACGCACGCGATGAATACTGGATGCCTCTATTTAACTTAATTTGTGCTACAGACATGGTTCTTGTTACAAATAAAGCAGCAGACTACCCGAAGCTTACCTTTCTGGAGTCTGCCGATGCGGTAAAGCTTCTCTCTGCATTGGCTGCCGTGCCGAAATAACATCAGAATTTATGGCTCACTAGAAAATTGTCAAATGTCTTGGATTTTCACTCGTGGTTTAATTCGCCTAACCTAGCGTTTTAGTTTTTCCGCTTGCCTGTGTCTCATTATATGGTGTTTGATCAACATCGATATTTGCTAGGGTTTTACGTGCCAAACAAGGTATGAATGATTATGAAGCACGCCGTAGTGTGGGTACCAGGATTAATTTTGACCACTCGGAGTTCTTTAATGTGCATATAGATCAAAGTACATAGGTGTTCTTTGTATTTCGCCCCCCATCGAAATGCGGCCTCCGTGGCCGGGAATCTATACCGCACCCTCGAGCACAGCAGCGCGACACCATACGTGCTATGCTAGCACGGTGGTTTGCTTCATCAACGTCCACGTGCATACATACCGCGCATTGGGAATACATACCACGCCAGCAAAAAATTGACGCTGCTACCTCTTCCCTCTATTGTTCTTACTGCAGAAGTGGGCAGCGTGGTATAGACGCAGCACGAACTTATCAATGAAGGCGTGTCAGCCTGCACTAGCTTACACAAATCCCACAAAGTAGCCAGATAATGTTGACGAGGGAATGGCCATCACGGCATAGCACTGTCTCTTCGACGCCATTAACATATATAGGTGCAGTCCACATTGCAGAGGACAGACTTTTGGGCTAGTTGGTTTCTAACGTTCATTGAAGCCATAGCGCAAAAAAGACAGGGACCACAGAAAGAGGACGGGACGTGCGCTACTCACAACTCAATTTTTTATTCCGGAAACATGCACTTATGCAGCATTGAAAACCGCAAACATCACCAGAAAACCGTATCACACGCGCAATCCTGCTTCATTCAGATACGCGATTTCCTTAGCATTTAAAGCAATCGAGGGCGCACTGACACAATTGGCATTTTCGCTTGCAATCAACCAAGCCTCGACAACCTCTCGCGTATCTTTATCACCGTTCCTATACAGAACTACACACTCATTGAACAGAGGTTGGCAGCCGCAGTCATTACAATGCACCGATACATGCTCGTCGCGGTAACAGTTGAGCTTCTGGTTGTGCTCTCTGAGCCTATCATTCAGGCACCTGCCTGTCTGCCCTATATACACTTTGCCGCACGAGAATGGGAACCGATAAACTACACTTTGCGCGCAGGCCACGAAAGGGCACTGGTGCTTCTTCGCGCATCCTCGGCGTTTCTTGTGAAAAGGGTCAGTAGCCTTCAACAGCTCATCAATTTTTTGTGGAATGGAAAACACTACATCTACTTCTGCTTTGCTGGCCACCTTCTTTAAGTTGTGGGATAACCCGTGCATATATGGCACGGATACTATCTTCCGCCTGTCCTGACTGCGCCTGCTCGAGCTTGCCTATTCTTTTAACTTCCTTAACGCCTTCTCCGCCACTGACAGGAGCACGTGAGCAGGGTAGCCTGCCTCCTGCAGCCGCTCTTTTTGTCTGGAGAAGCTGACTTGCATTCGGTGGGGGGCAAGACTTGCGCAATGCATTTAAGAAACATAGGTTAGCGATAGCGCGCTTCACTAACTTAGAGTGTGCTGATGCATATTGGAGAAGTTTTTTATTCTCGCGAGGGTGATATTCCCAACAACAATGGCTGCTGGTCAAAGTTAGTTGGATGTCTAAAACTGGATGACGTTATCAACAGGAACTTCATGCGTTATAACTAGCTCGTCAAGGCCCTCGCGAAACATGGAAATCACATCAGTCACAGTGTTATCTGAATCAGACTCATACAGCACAAGGTAGTCGTCAACGTACCTAAAAATGCGTAAAATCTTTAGCACCGTCATCTTTTCTTCTATACGTCTGTCTAGATGGCCGAGAAACAAATCGCTCAAGACAGGGGCTATGCAGGAGCCAATACAGACCCCTGCTTTTTGAAGGTATAGGGTCCCATCACATTCAACATATGTAGATTTTAGATAAAACGCCAGTAGTTCTAGGAACCCGCTGGCGGATATTCCTGTCAGGGTCTGGAAGGCAATGACGCCATAGTCATCTATGCGGTCTTCAATACAACGCATCAGCGCATCTTGCGGCATGGAATAGTACAAGTCTTTAACGTCTATCGAGCAGGCAAACATTCTTCTTTCGTTATTTGTACTAAGGTACTCTACTACTTCGTTTGAGCTTTTTACCAAGAACGGGTCGTCAGTACGTAGTAGTCTCAGCTTGTCTTGCAGAAAACTAGCAAGGGCATTTTGCCACGTCCCTCTTTCGGATACGATCACTCTAAGTGGCCAATCTACCTTGTGAGTCTTAGCAGAAAACATAACTTCTAAATGGAGACTCTTGCTAACTGCGAAGGATTTCGCCAGTCGGGAAAGGTTAAAGCGAGAACACAGCCTTTTTCCCTCCGCTTTTACTTTCTGAAGCGAGACGTCATCACAGCGCTTCATAACAGATGCAACGGCTTCAACAGCCTTCATTTCGAACTCACCCTCGGTGAGGACGACAAAGCCTCCCTCCTTGTCGGCTGGAAGGACACATAACGAAGAGTCCCGCAAAAATTGCTGCACTCGTGGCACAGGTTGATGAGTCGCTGCTGGCTTCTTACGACATAACACATCAACACATTCGCTCACGCAACGAACACCTTCACTGTAGTAATGCATGTTGTTGGGCTAGTTGGTTGATCGATTTTGAAGCCATGTTTAAACGAAACGCGAAAGTGGTCATGCCACATTTATGCTGACTGTAAGGCTGCCGATGCAATTTGTTCCTTGTCGAAGCTTATAAATGTTGTACCTTCATGAAATAAACACAGTTGGAAGTCTGCGCTTCGTGTGTGCGTGTTCTATGTGTCTAACGTGTTGTCGTCTTCGCGCAGTTTAAACATGGCTTCAAAATCGATCAACCAACTAGCCCAACAACATGCATTACTTCAGTATATTTCTTCTACACCGGGCTCTCTTCTATCAGTCAAGAACAAGGAACAAGCCTCTCTAACCTACGTCAACCTTATTGCCCTTTCAAAGTGCCAGTCTCGAACCCTGGCCTATTGCCTCAAGCGCAAGCTTGTGCCGCCTGAAGTCTGGAAACTTTTTGGTTCACCGGGACCGTCATGGGGACACGCGCGCCGAATTTGCAAGATTATGAAATCAGAGGCATGGAGGAGAGTGAGGCTCTACTCCGACTGGCTAAAAGTTGTCGTCTCCGAGGGACTTGACGAATGGCTCGCGACGAGACGTCTTCAGGAATTCCACAGACTGTCTGCGCAAATGACAGAGTTTCTTTGGCAAAAGGCGCGCCTTACTCTGCCATCACCTCGACGGACACCAGGAGTGGAAAGCACCGTCACGGTCCTGGGCAACATCAGCCTCCCGGAGGACATCAAAGACACTCTCCAAAAGGGTCCGAAGTTCTGCTTCGAACCCCAGACCTCCCGTTCAGAGCTCCTTGCCACAGTGCGACGTGTCGGCTTCCATGCTTCTGACCAGGCAAGGGAACGGGCCGTGGGTGACAGCGTGGACTGCCTTCTACGAAACGTAAGTCGCCTCTCCACTACAAAATCTCCGTTCAAGAGGGTAGTTTCATACCTAAAAGAAAGTGGATTGTCCATTATGGAAGCGGACAAGGAGGGAGGATTCGTTGTCATGCCGCAGGGCATGTTTAAGGATAAGGCCAGACAAGCCGTTCAAAAGAACTTCAGACCTGTTAACTTCAGCGCAAAACTTCAAAGAAAACGGGCGATTAAGAAGCTCAAAGAAATGAAACTCGATGAAGTCGCCAAGTCTGTTTCAAAATCAGACAAATATTCCTTGGAAATTTTCTTCACTGGCAAAACACACAAGATGGATTGCCCTCTACGTGCCATTGTTTCTGAGAGGGGCAGCTGGCAGCGCATTGTGGGTTCATACCTGAAGCAACACCTCGACCAAATTTTGGGGCAAGATCCGTACCACCTAAGAAGCTCCAAGGAACTTGTTTCAACCTTGGAAAAGGGTATTTCACAAGCCTCTACTGCCTTTTCTGTGGACGTGGAGGACCTTTTCTATTCCATTCCGCACGAATTTCTGTACAAAGCTGTTAGAGAAAGCATTGAAGAGCATGGTGAGGTCGAGTTCCAAAATAGTGTTGGTGTTTGCACTGAAAATTTCTTAGAATTGCTGCAGTTTTACCTAAGTTCCACAGCCACCTTCTACGACGGGCGATACTATGTTCAAAAATCCGGCATTTGCATTGGTTCGGTAGTCGCCCCTGTGCTGTGTGACATTTTCATGACCTTTTTTGATAAACGACTCCAAAAAGAATTAGTCAAGTTCCCCGTGTTGCATGTTTTCCGCTATGTGGACGATTTCTTAGTTATTTTGAGCAAATCTTTTAGTAATGACCTTGACAGTGTTGTCACCAACGTCATCAACACCTTCTCCTCTGAGGGGCAAGGTTTAACCTTCACCCACGAACTGACTAAGGACAACCGCATCCAGTTTTTAGATCTTAAACTGCATTTTACCGACACCCACGTCTGCTGGTCATACAACCCAAGGTCTAACAAAAGCTTACTGCCTTACATGAGCGCACACTCCAAACTCGTCAAACGAGGCATCATCACGTCTACGGTCTCGTCGGCCCTACAGAAATCCTGTGCACACTCGGTTGCAGACAGTTTCAACAGTCAGGTTGAACGCCTGCTGTCTGCCGGGTACCCGGAACACTTAATCCGCAGTGCTTCTGAAAGCATACTCCAGAAAATAAAAGCTGCAAATAAGAAACAGCAACCGTCGAACCAACAATCACCGTTTGTTATGCCGTATTTTCATTGTCTGTCACATAACATTAAGAAAGTAGCGGAAAGGCACGGGATTCGCGTCGTATTTTCAGCACCATGCAAACTCAAGAAAGTGTGCCCTTTGCTAACTAAAGAAAAAGACGGGCATGGCGAGTGCAAAAAGAATCACATGTCTGAGTACACCAAATGCGTGTCAAATGTCATCTATGAGATTCCGTTATCATGCGGCCGGTCGTACATCGGCCAAACCGGACGCTGCTTCAATGAACGTGCGCAGGAGCACAGGCGATCCATGAGCTCTGGCACAGGCAGTAATCTTGCCCTACACTGCAAGAACTGCGACAGCTGTTTTCCGCAGCTAGGAAAAACAAAATTCCTTTCCAAGGCAAAAACAAAAACAGAAAGAGAGATCATCGAGGCATTCTTCATTGCAAAAAGAGGTGACACGTGTGTTAGTTCACCCTCTTTATCGTTATCACGTAAGGAAATAGATTTCTTGGAAGGGCATATCAGGAGTTATTCGAGATTGTAACGCGAAAGTGGTCATGCCACATTTATGCTGACTGTAAGGCTACCGATGCAATTTGTTCCTTGTCGAAGCTTATAAATGTTGTACCTTCATGAAATAAACACAGTTGGAAGTCTGCGCTTCGTGTGTGCGTGTTCTATGTGTCTAACGTGTTGTCGTCTTCGCGCAGTTTAAACATGGCTTCAAAACCTTCACTGTCCGGAGCAGCTCTGCCAATGCTTCGTGCCATGGAGAGCAGTTCAGGTGCGGTCTTCCTTGGTTCTACGGCGAACTTGGGTCCCAGGCTGAGTACTTGTTGTACATGATCCGGGAGGGTGATATTGCCCGCAGTCCTGACGGCTTGTAGCACCGGAGAGCGCTGCTTCTTTGGCTTTTCCGCGCGCAGTCTTGGAAGCGTGACGTTCCACAAAAATTCGGTGGACTTGGGTCCCAGGCTGAGAAGTCTCCTGTACCAGCGCATTCATCTCTCTGCACACAGAAAAAAGGATGCCGATAAAGCTGCCCGGCAATTCTTTGCGCTTGCGGATCGGACCACCGATCGGACCACCGAAATAAGCGTGAACCAACCTCCCCATCCAGACAAACATCGCGCGCCTCACAACACGTTCTGCAAAGCAACCCCACCTTCCTTTCGCATTCCTCGTCACTGGTCTCGTCAGCCCCTTTCCCCCCTCTTTTGTCATGAAAGCACCATGTCCGCCGAAGGGTCAATTATACTTCGAGATTAATATCTCAGATACCATTAATACAATCAAAATAATTTTTTCACCAATATGAGTACGTATATGCATTCTAAAAGTCTGTACCGAACACATTTCCCAAGCCCAATTCGCTAAATTTATAACGAATTGACGCTGATTTCAGTTATTCCTGTTTTATTAATTCAGTTTACATGATAAATCAAAATAATTTATACGTAATGAGAGGCTTCGACTTGGCGTTTATTAATATGGAAAGCGACAAATATTACCGTTTATGTATACTGATCAGACCAAAATATCTTTTAACGAATTAGGTTTACTTATAAAAATTTATAACCTTTTATCGAATCAACCCACATCTATGATGTTTTCTATTAATCCATATCTACAGAGAGTCGATCAGCGCTCCAAATATTACAGTGATGTGCTTAAAATTACCGAATTTATTCATATTAAGAAAAAAAAGCACGTGTTCCAAACAACGGATTTTCAATATTTCCACTGAATTTTTTAGTGCCATCTTGCAAAGCTAGCCTAGTCTTGATAACCTACTTGGTTATCAACCCAAAATTACTCAATTTTAGCACTTTTTGAAAATAACACAAAGAATTCAAGAAGAGCTCACTCACCAGTTTTGCGCCGCACCAGCGACCGCCGGATAGTTCGCCACTCGCGAGATCACAATGTGTCGTTCGTTGCACGGAACCATCACACGATTAAGGTTGCCGCAACTCCCTTCTGTCGATGACAACCTTCGTTGATGCTTGTAGTCGCTTGTGATGTCCACAAGGTGCACAGAACGATTTTCTTTTCCCGAACGCGGGCGAAGGGTTCGCGCAATCCTCGCTGCACTTCGATTCGGGTGGCTTGGCCTGCGACATGTTAGTTTGTGGGCACCGGCCGCCCGGCGAGGCTGCCTACGTCACTTCTAGCAAGTTTCAGCAAGTTACGTTCCTCCTTTCCCGGTCGTTCAGTGAAGGTGGTGGTGGTTGTGGTTCGAAGAAGGAAAAGGCGCCTAATTTCTGCAGCCCGGTCGGGAGCACGGCGGAGCGCCTTGAAGGCATCCCAACACCACAAAAGCTTTTTCAAACGTTACTGCAGGGTTAGGCGGGGTTGTCCAGCCTCATTTTTGCCTCTCAGCCTACGCATTGTTAACGAGACGCCTGTCGTGCGGGGGGACGCCTTGTCACTGGAAAGGAGGAGCTGTACCCGCACGGCGCCGGAGTATTTGCGGAGCATCCACGGAGCATAACTGATGCGCCGGAGCACTTACGGAGCATCCACCAGAGAAAAATCAGGGAACTCGTCCCGCTTCCCTCCGTCCATCGCCCACCGAAGTAAAAGGGTGGAAAACGAATGTGTATGCTCCGGAGCATTCCGGTTTGAGGGAGGCTACCGGAACTGAGAGGGAGCATCATCCCCCGAAACCCCGCGGCTGGGTATATTTTCGTTTACAGTGCGTCTACCCGGCGATCCAGGAGCCGGCGCCGGTCCGTTGTGCTCGGACCCGGGCGCATTTCAGACCCGGGCCTACTACTGCGTGTCCGGAACATGCTGGTCCCACCTCCACCCTGCCGCCCGATCCGCTCCGACCGTCCGCTCCGACCCGTCTCTGCTGTCGGCGTGACATGCAACGCAACGACACATCGACGCATCAGCCTTCCACCGTCACACGGTGAAATCTTATGAACCTTGAGTAGTGCAGTGGGGGGACTACGTGGGGTAATAGACATTAAGAGACTAGTGCGTCGGGCTGGTTGTCACGACAGCTGTTCGCTATTCTTGTTCATTGCGTCCTTTTCACCATCACGCATTGTGACATAAAAGCATCCTTACTCAAGTTGCAAATGTCTTCGTCCGTATCGGCAACGATTATTTAGGTTGCCGTGATTACACGAACCTATCCCTCACAATTGGCGTCCGCAGCGACAGGACGAAGCCGTTTGCACTGAGTTGAAAGCGTTGTAGCGAAGATGAGCGAGCAAGAACTTATAACGCTAGTGGAACGCATGGGGCTTGAAGGAGCCGAGTTAAAGACGTGGGTAGATGCGCGGTTAGAGCGGGCTCATGAGGAATCTGTGCAGGCGCGTGAAGAGCGTTCCGCAGAAAGGCAGGCGGCGAAGGAACGTCTAGAGATAGAAGAGAGAACTCTTCAGGCGGCGAAGCAACGTATGGAGATAGAAGAGAGAACTCTTCAATTGCGAATTCCACTAGCTGAGGTGGAAGGTAGTCGAGAATCAACAACGCGTGACAGAGAACCTGAGAGGAGTCAAAGCCGCCCGTGCTTAATCAATCCTCACAATCTAATTCCAGTGTTTGACGAGAGGCGAGACGATCTTGATGCATATCTCAAGAGGTTCGAACGCGTAGCTGTTGGTCAAGAGTGGCCTGAGGAGAAGTGGGCTACAGCGCTTAGCTTATGCCTCAGTGGGGAAGCCTTGAAAGTCTTCGGTCGTTTGTCGCCAGAAGAGTCGATGGATTACCAGCGTACGAAAATGGCCTTGCTCCAGAGGTTTCGTTTCACAGCCGAAGGCTATCGCGAAAAGTTTCGGCAAAGCAAGCCGGAAGACGGCGAAACTGGTAAACAGTACGCCACGAGATTGCAGAGTTTCTTCGATAGATGGCTGGAAATGTCGAAAACGGACAAGGACTTCACATCCGTGCGCAACCTCATTGTAGCAGAGCAGTTTCTCAGTAACTGTCACGATCGCTTGGCACTTTTCCTGAGGGAGAAGAATTGCAGGACAGTCGAAGAAATGGCAGAAGCAGCTGATACATTTTTGGAGGCCCAGCGTCAAAGAAACTTGTTGACCTTTCATAACAAGTCAGAAAAGAACACTCCCAAGGAGCAAGATGGGTGTACCTCTACCCAGTCTCCTCTTAGATGTTTCGTCTGTGATCGACCCGGACACAGAGCATCTGATTGCCGCTCGAAGCCCAAACGAGTCTTCTGTGAAGACGACATCTTGCATCGTGTCTCCCGACCAGAAGGCAGAGTCTCCCGGAGATGTCGAAGATTCGTCATCAGATGAATACGTTGCCAGTGCGCTCAGAACATGCACCGCAACCGCTACACGAAACTTGCCTGTGTTACAGGGAGAAGTGTTTGGCCACCCTGTATCAGTCTTGAGCGACACTGGAAGCAACACCCTGGTCGTGCGCCGTTCCCTTGTTCCCAATGATGCGTTGACGGGTACTACCGCCACTATTTTATTGGCTGATGGTAGCTGTATCGAGGTACCAGAAGCGGAAGTACGAATTCTATCGCCCTATTTTACCGGAAATGCGAAAGTCAAATGTATGACTTCCCCGCTCTACGATGTCATCGTAGGAAATGTTCCTGGCGCCCGTGACGCTAATGACCCCGACTAAACGTGGAAGGAGTCAGCAAGACAGAAGTCGGCGACCAATTATACATTGAAGTCTGAAGAGAAACCCAAGGATGGATGCGGGACAAAGAGCACAATCATGGTTGGTGTTTCAAGCAAAGCACATCACCGAAAGCTGAAGACTGCTAAGTTTGAAAACCTAGAGGTAACGCAGGAGTCCTTCCGCCAAAAACAAGAGGAAGACCGGTCGCTGGATGTTTGTAGGGCGAAAGTCGACACCATCATCCGCGGGAAAGGAGCCACACACCACTCATTTATGTTTGAGAGGGGTATTTTGTACCGCGTTTACCATTTGGCCCCAGGTAAAACATTTCAACAAGCGGTGGTTCCAAAGGAGCTGCGTGTTCAGGGTGTTGAACTTGGCACATGAATCTCCGATATCTGGGCACCAAGGTATTAAGAAGACGAAGGACCGAGTGTTGGAGTCGTTTTATTGGCCAGGTGTACTGGAGGAAGTCCGGAGATTCGTCAAATCATGCGACGCATGCCAAAGGACGTATCCTAAAGGCAAAGTAGGCAAAGCGCCGCTTGGACGAATGCCTCTGATAGACACGCCATTCGAACGTGTGGCCGTAGATATCATTAGACCTCTGACCCCTATTTCAAAGAAGGGCAATCGATACATTCTTACCCTGGTGGATTTCGCCACACGGTACCCGGACGCGGTGGCTTTGCCTGCAATCGATCCAGCAACGGTAGCAGATGGGCTACTGGAAATGTTTTCCCAAATTGGATTTCCACGGGAGATTCTATGTGACCAAGCTTCCTGCTTCACGTCGGAGCTGATGGAAGAGGTGAATGCTTTGCTTGCTATTCGTCATTTGAGCTCGACACCTTACCACCCGATGTGCAATGGCTTGGTCGAAAGATTCAACGGCACTTTGAAACAGATGTTGCGCAAATTATGCCAAGAGAAGCCAACGTCATGGGACCGATTCCTTGCGCCTCTGTTATTTGCCTATCGAGAAGTGCCTCAGACCAGTATGGGCTTCTCACCATTTGAACTGATATACGGCCGGCACGTCCGAGGACCCCTGAATATTCTTAAGGAACTATGGACAGGGGAAGACCTAAGGGAAGACATCAAGACCAGCTACGGATATGTGTTTGATTTGAGAGAACGTCTTGAACACACCTTGAAGCTGGCTCAAGAGAATCTGTCCCGAGCTCAAACCGCGCAGAAGTATTATGACCGAACCATGGTGTAAGAATATTTTAGGTGATGACTCTGCTGCCGGCGCCGCGTCCAGATTGTGTTCGCCGCCGGGGCGGTTTTCTTTCGGCGGCGACAGGTGGCGCTAACAGACGGGGGGTCACTGGGGAAAGGCGCCGATCTGCGCTGTGCAGATCATTGCTGCGGATCCTCGCTTGTTTACCGCGCTCGATATGCATATGTACATGGATGTCAATAAATTAATACACGGGGATTTTGCAGTAACGAAATCGATTTTCTGATCGTTTATGCAGTTTATTTCCCAACAGCGTTTTTGTCATATAAATGCTCCGACAGCAGCAAACGTTGGTCTGGAGAGCGGTCGCATTTTGACGCGACATCGTTAAAGAGCTCGTTTCGCTGAATTTCCGGTGTTGGCGGCGTTGGCGTTGGCGGTGTCGGCGTCAGCGTCTTTTGTTCTGAGCAAAAAAAGCAACGTTGGCCGTGAGCGAAAATGTGAGGTAGTTGCAGTAAGGTGGAGGACGTTTGCGGTTTGGTAAACCTTGCGGCAGTCTCCACCGAAAAGCCAAGGCACGCTAGCAATTGGAAAGACGACATTGTGCGTGTGTATGCGCGCGTTCGTGTGTGTGTGTGTGTGTGTGTGCGCGCGCGTGTACGTGTGTCAGTGTGTGTTTGCGTGCGTGCGTGTGCTTGTGTGTGCGTGTGTGTGTGTGCGTGTTTGTGTGTGCATGCGTGTGTGCACGCGTTTATGCGTGCGTGTTTGTGTGTGTGAGTGTGCGTGCGTGCGCGCGTTTGTGCATGCGTGTTTGTGTGTGAGTGTGCGTGCGTGCGTGCGTGCGTGCGTGTGTGTGTGTGTGTGTGTGTGTGTGTGTGTGTGTGTGTGTGTTTGCGTGCGGGCGGGCGTGCGTGTGTCCTGTTGACTGGTTTTTCTACAACATTTAATGTGTCTTGGTCCTAATAAGCATAGATGAGGCAGCTCGAAAAGTTATATCATAGTTTAAAATAAGAATTACCTTTCCGGCATGATGACGGAGTGAATTGGCAGCGCATAGGCTGCTCACACTATCAGTGTGGTGTTGAGAAGTATCCTCCTCTTCAGGTGGAGGAGGCCCGTCGGTGCTGAATTCGAAGCGCGGCCTCTTGCGTAGCGTGCCTGTTGATTCAGCATCGCCATGCCCTGGACTCGCTGTTTCTACGTGCAATAAATTTTGCGTACTTTCAGCGGTCGGGTTAGGCACTTCAGAAGCAGTTGAACCTTTTGGCCCCCCTCGCTTCCGTGAAGTCGGCGGTAGAGCCAGCCGTTTTCGCTGAGGTTTTCTGGTTTTTATCTGCGCGGTCAAGTATTTTGGACAGCCCGGGAAAATGCTAGGCACAGCATCCGAAGAGAGCACAGGTTTCTTTTGGGTGTGCAACAACAAGACGTTTCCCTTGTATTCTGGATGATATATTGAAGAGGTCCCTTCTTCTGAGAAATACTTCGTGCACACATGGTCAGTAGGCTCCAAGACTTCTTCTGCTCTCGGAATCGCCCATCGCCATTTATCGAAGCGCTCTGCTTCACGCGGAGCCTTGAAAGGCGACACACGCTCCGACAAAACACATTTTGCCCATTTCGAGGCGCAGCCAGCGACAAGGCCGCTAACGGGTACTCGACCCCAATGGTACAAAAGTGCTCGGCACAACGCTGGCCCAAGGTCACTGGCCAACCTGTCCAACCTCGGCCCTAGCTCGGCTGCCGACGTCAGCCCACATTTGGGGATTGACACTGGCCTCACGTTGGCCGATGTTATGGCCACCGACATAGGGCCGACCTATATGGCCAACCTGGCCGATTGCCAGCCACTCTAGGGCCGCGTTTGGCCCGGTGAAAATTAGCACATGGCCAGGCGGCAGCCACTGTAGTGCCAAACTTGGGCCGGCGTTATGTTAGTAAATGACCAGTTTCCAGATACTGCGTGACCACGCCTGGCCCGGTGCTTTTTCGCACATACGGCCAGCTGTAGGCCACATAGGACCCAGCTTGGCCAAGCAATAATTAGCCTTGATTATTCGCGATGCCACATTTTCGTAGCGTATACGTGATCAGCACATGCAACACGAGGGAAGCTCCGTCTTGCATACCAGTGCCAAGTCGGCAGACACAAGTACAAAATACAGGAAATGCTTTTGACCGTTTATTGCAAAATTTTTTGAACGTCAAAACAGTGCAGAAACACGCATTGAACTACAATGCAGTTCACCACATCACCAGTACATGGACGTAAATTTTTTATTGCACAAGAATACTTACGGCGCGAAAACTTTCACGTTGATCACGCGAACTCGCTGCCTGCCGCCTCTGCGTTTTGCCATCCTCTGTTTTGCAGTGTCAGACAGTGCTTTTTCAGGGAAGTCCACGTTAGAAAGGCAAGCAGATAAGCCAACCTCTTCAACAGCTCTCACACCTTCGGTCGGGACTCTATGCTTTAATCACGTTCCATATTTTCGTCACTTAGTGCAGTGTTCCAGCGTGCGTTGCAGCGATGATTTCGCGCGTGTGTCACGTAATTGTTATTTCTTGAAAGTGAATTGTGACGTTGTGTTCTCTTGTTGCGTCGCCGCAGAGTGTGATTTACTTGTGTTTAGTTTGAGTATTCCTCTGTGTGTGATAAGTGACTTCGGGGCGCGTGATTCTATTTTGTAAAAGCGAGTGTTTGTTTTGACGTCGTCTTCCGTCCAATGCCCTGGCCCACAGTCGATCAGGCGTGGAGCTTATCGCCGGTCAGCCTGTCGAACAACCCGCAAACGCACGTGGGTGGAATTGTCGCCACATTCCTTCCGGAACAGATAGTGCAGATAATTTAATTGACAACGTATGAAATCAAAATTGCACTTAAACTTTCATTTTATTACATGTTGACAACTTAATTATCTACACCCTCCATTCCGGAAGGGATATGCGGCGACAACAATCCCCACCCTCGTGCGTTTGCTGATTCTTCGACAGGCTGACCGGCGATAATTCTAGTTCACTGTACCGGTGATAAAGTCCACGCCTATGGGCCAGGGGCATCGGACGCATACAACGTCAAAACAAACACTCGCTTTAACAAAATAAAATCACGCGCCCCGAAATCAGTGATCACAAGCAGATGAATACTCAAGCTAGACACAAACCAATTCCACTCTGCCGCGACGCAAGAAAAGAACCCAACGTCGGAATTCACTCGCAAAAAATTGATACGTGATACGCACGCGAAATATCGCGGCAATACACGCGGCAACCCTACACTGACAGAACATTCGAAAAATAAACACGCGATGGTTAACCAAAGCAAAGATTGAACGCGATTCAAGGAAGATGGTATCGACGAAGGGTGCGAGAGCTGTTCAACAAGTAGGCTTATCTGCGGAGTGTCAGTCGAACGTCGGAATGCTGGTTGATTGCCGCCGTACACCGTTGCCGACGATTAGCAGGGACTCGAGCCACACGCCGCTGCCGAAGATTGGGATTTGATTCGAGCCGTGGGTTCGGCTACGGGACTTCAGCGCATCAGCTGCCAGCTACCAGTTCGAGTCTTCGCCTCGCGTGCAGCTCCTCTTGACGTTTCAACATGGTGATGGTGGTTGTGGTTCGGAGAAGGAAAAGGCGTGTGTTGGTGGTTAGAAGAAGAATGAGACGCCTAATTTCTGCAGCCCAATAGGGAGCACGGCGGTTCGTTCGCCCTCTCTTGTGTGGTGGTGGTAGTGGTTAGAAAGAGAAAAGAAAAACATGCTGTGCTGCCCATGCTCATCTCCCCTCACCCACCACTCTTTCTCCCTCTCCCCGTGCGCCGGCTGCCGCGAGCGACAGGAACCTGTCCACCACGTGAAAGAAGAAAGGGTGTTCGCTCCCCCTCCCGCTGCGCGCAGTCTCACAGCGGTGTAGCTTGTCGAGTACGGGCACTTTGAAACCATTGGCATAGCCGGAGTGGGGGGTGGGTTCCGAACCCTCCTAAATTTTCTGAATTTTTCATGTGCATATGTGCAAGTAAGAACATGTATAAATGGTATATGTATAAATTCTTCCCCAGATATAATTCAATATACGTTCCTCTTTATGACATATAAACGTGAAGTGCCAATTTACACAGTAATTCACGACATGCCACTGCCTTCTTCAAAAAACGAAAAAGAAATCGAAGCAGGAATATCCGTTGCTACTTACACAACAGGCAAATAGACGAGCGTCAAGCCCCCTCGTCTTAGCATAGAGCACCAACCTAAAATAGAGGTCGGCCCACGCTCGTGTTCCGAGCAAGCCCGAGTGGCGTTGGCAGAAAGTAAACAGGCGACGTCGGGCGAAGCGCGCTGGCCTACTCGTTGCCAACCTGGTCGGTGGCCAGTCACGGGCCGAGGTCTTTCCGTGGTTGTATGGCCGACTAAATTGGCCAACGACTGCTTCCCAACTGGTTGCCAACCGTCGGCCACTGGCCATGTCCCCTTGGGACGTCACATGCAGCGCCGAGGTATACTTTCGGTGAATCACAAAACACGGATCAGCAAAACAAATGCACTCACAGGGCCCACAGGCACAGGGCAACGCGTTTCTAAATCGTAGAACAGCACGCACACAAAGCTTTCAGAAAGATCTTCCTTTGCGCGTGAATTTCAGAATGCGCCGTGCGCGAGCTCCTGACACCCCATACTGTAGCGCCATCTCTACTCGTGCGGCGAAAACTACTCGTGGCTCAAGGTCATCGGCGAACACAATCTGCCCGCGCCCTCTCCTCGAGCGGAGCGGCGAGTGTCAGCACCTAACTTATTCTTACACCGTGGACCGAACCTCCAAAACACGACAACTCAAGGTTGGTGACCGGGTACTTATATTACTCCCAACCAGCGAAAACAAGCTTCTTATGCACTGGAAGGGGCCATTTCTGGTTATAGAAAGAAAGAGTGACCACGACTCTTGGTTAGACCTTGGACACACCACGAAGCTATTTCACATAAACATGCTCAAGCGGTACGAGGAACGTCAACCAAACGTCGCTAGTCAGACTTCCTCGTCCGTCGTTGTCGAAGAAGGAGAATCCGATTCACCCCTCCCTACATTTAAAGTAAACGAGGGAAAAGGTATTGACTCGGTGACACTCGGAAGTAATTTAGACGAAGCCCAAAGTGCTGATTTGTTCAATCTCTTGGTCGAATTCCGAGACATATTTTCCGAAGTTCCTGGGAAGACGAACCTTCTAGAGTGCCGACTAGAGCTTACTACATCGGAGCCGATCAGCACGTCACAATATCCGCTACGATCGTGCGCTCCGACCCGTCTCTGCTGTCGACGTGACATGCAACGCAACGACGCATCGACGCATCAACTTTCGACCGGCACACGGTGAAGTTTTATGAACCTTGCGTAGTGCAGTGGGGGGCTACGTAGGGTGATAGACATTAAGGGATTAGTGTGTCAGTTTGGTTGTTAACGACAGCTCTCCGCGGTTCTTTTTTCAATGGGTCATTTTCACCACCATTTGTGACATAAAAGCATTGTCACTCAAGTTGCAAATGTCTTCGTCCGTCTCGGCAACGATTATTTAGGTTGCCGTGATTACACGAACCTATCCCACACAGGGATAACTAGTATAGAGAGAGACAGAGATAGAGAAAGAAAGAGATAGAAAGAAAGGAAGAAAGGGAAGAAGGAGAGAGAAAACAAAAGGCGAGAGAACTACAAAGAGAGAAACATAGAGAAAGAAAGAGATATAAAAAGTGAAAGAGAAAAATAGAGAGAAAGAAAGAGAAGAAAGAGAGAAAAAAGATAGAAAAAGGCGGCGGATCCCACCGGCAGATCGGCAGATCGATGTAATGCAAAGCAGCCAGTAAGGGGCAAATCGTGCTGCACATAATATGCATGCCATGATTTATATGTTAGGACCTCTAATTCATGTTCGTCATGCAGTCACGTAGCGCAATACCAATTTTGGTGTATATCAAGCTAGCGAACTGGACGCAAGCGCACCATGAGCGTGGCCTGTAAAGGGCAATGTAGATGACATCCATGCCAAGATTTTCATGTTATCACCTGCCAGTTATGTTCGTTATACAGTAACGTCCCGCAATACCAATTCGGGTGTATATCAAGCTAGCGAAACGGCCGCGAGCGCGACATCGGCGTGGCATGCAAGTCATGTTGCACATGACATGTCATGATTTACATATTACCACTTCTCATTTATGCTCATTATACAGTCACGTCATGCGATACAAAATTTGGTGTATATCACGCTAGCGAAACGCCCGCGAGCGGGTCATTAGCATGGCGTGCAAGTCATGTTGCACATGACATATCATGATTTCCATATTACCACTTGTCATTTAGGTTCGTCATACAGTCACGTCACGCAATACCAAATTTGGTGTATATCAAGCTAGCGAAACGGCCGCGAGAGTGTCATGAGCGTGGCATGCAAGTCATGTTGCACATGACATATCATGATTTCCATATTACCACTTGGCATTTATGTTCGTCATACAGTGACGTCACGCAATACCAAATTTGGTGTATATCAAGCTAGCGAAACGGCCGCGAGCGTGTCATGAGCGTGGCATTCAAGTCATGTTGCACATGACATATCATGATTCCCATATTACCACTTGTCATTTATGTTCGTCATAGAGTCACGTCACTCAATCCTAAATTTGGTGTATGTCAAGCTAACGAAACGGCCGCGAGCGCGCCATGAGCGTGGCATGTAAATCATGTTGTACATGACATGCATGTCATGAGTTTCATATTACCACCTGTCATTTATGTTCGTCATGCACAAATGTCTCATCGTACCAATTTTTGATGATATCAAATTAAGAAAACGGCCTTAGGAGCACTACGGCCATGGCGTGTAAATCATACTTTTCATGACTAGTTATTCATGATTTTCATAATATGACCAGTCGTTCATGTTCGTCATACAGTCATGTTACGCCATACCAATTTTGGTATAAATACCATTAACGATACGGCCAGGAGAGCTCAAAGTCGTAGGCGGCTAGATATATAGATAGATAGATAGATAGATAGATAGATAGATAGATAGATAGATAGATAGATAGATAGATAGATAGATAGATAGATAGATAGATAGATAGATAGATACGCTCAAACTCGCCGAAGTTCGCTAAGAAATGCTTCGCATTTAAAACGTAGAAAGAAATATACCGAAATATGTTCGCTGACTACGGACAGGGGACTTACTAAGTTGCAGATGGGCATCCTGGACATTATTTTCTGCTCATACTGAAATATTGAATCAGCACTAATTAAACGCTTAAGTATTGTTCCTTCCGATGTGGTTTCCTGTGAAAGAAATTGAATTATATTTGTGCATGTGTGGAAATTTCTATTTGAATATCTGAAGCGCAGTATCCTGACTGCGCATTTGAAGACCGACGTGGAAAGTACCACATGTGTTAGACTTGTGATAGACGATCACGAAAGCTGCAGTTAGACATGTCTGTAGTACGGCCGGTGGTCTCTCAAAGATTCGTCTAGCATCGCATATTTACATCCCTTTTATCTACACAGAAGCTACTATCGGCCATGTCAAATTCGTATAGGATACGTAGCTAGATGTGAGATTTATTTCGCCTCAGGATTATCCGCGAATATATTTTGATTAAAAAAAGTCAATTGTAACGTTAATGTAACGACGCGTTCCAATTTTCGAAATGTAACTGTAACGAGTTCCTTTCGTAATGAGGGAACTTGTAACGGGAACTTGTTCCAAGATTGGGAAGGAACGAGAAACGAGGTTTCGTTACTGCATGGTTCGTATTTGCGGTCACCACCTTCCCGAAACAGACGTATTCCTTTACCACTTCCAATGTTTTGATAGGCATCGCAAACCGCTCTTCTCTTCCGAGACTGCTCAAAATTACTTTAGTTTTCTGCATATTAATTTTCTGACCCACCGTTGTGCTTTTCCCGTCTAATTCAGTAATTATGATTTACAATAGTTTTCCTGAGTTACTCAACATTGCAATATCATAAGCGAATCCCATGTTACTAAGCTACTCTCCATTAACTGCATGCTATAGCATGCTTTCTGAAATCCAACGCTCTGAAAACCTCCTGTTAACACTCGGTGAATAGCATCATTGTGGAGAGATGGTAGCTCGCTGCCATAGACTGTTTATTAGAATTTATCCCGTGTTTTTTTTTTTCATGGGGGACAATGGCGGCTGTGCAGACGCCGCCGCGACGGTATAGCGGCTATGGGAAACGTGCACTGAGCCGGTGGCGCCGCGGTGCGGGAGTGAACGAAAGGAATTGGCGTGATCCGTGCAGCAGCCGACCCACGAGCGCATGCGCTCCGCGTCAGGTTGTTAGCGGTGCTTCGCAATGTCGCGTATGAATTGCTGTGTTGTAAATTGTGCTGATAACTATAAGAACTACGCACCTGGAACAAAGTTTTCAGTTTTCCGCCGTGACTGTGCTTCAGAAATTGGCGGGAACACTGGATCAGTGCGCGCCGCGTAAAGCAAGTGATCCCGCGGGCACGTTTATGAAGTACATGCTGTAGCTAGTTCGCTGTGAATTTACTCTGCACGCAAGTTAACTGATATTTTTAACGTGCTGAAGGAACCGAGGAGCAGCTGGAAAAGTGATCTTGAGTCTGCAGTCCACAATTCGTTGGCAGAAAGCAATCGACAGATCCAGCAATTCTCCTTCGTACGCGCTGCTGTTTTTCTGCCGTATCGCAGTTCGTAAACAGTAACATTAAGGAAGAAGTCCCGCATGCCAGGCGAAATGCGTCGCAGACCCCGAGAATTTCAAAATTTATTCCCCATGTAGTGCCATAGCCCTTAACAGCACTGTGCGTGCAAGCGAAGACGGGCCACTCCTTTCTATAGCGCTACGTGACAGCTGAGATACCACGTGCAAAGCTGGCACGTGACATATTTACTCAAGGACTCATGCAGCCCGAACAATGCCTACAAACGGATCTGAACTACAGCACAGACAACTTCGCACAAATTCCACGCATTACTAAGTGCGACACGTGCAGTGCGGCGACCGTACGTATTACTTGCGCGTGTAGCAAGGGGTTGTCTAACACATGTCAGACACAAATGTCATTGTTTACTCAACAATAAGCAGGCAAAATGGCAAGAAATAATATTTACAAACATTAACGGTGACGGTCTATGCCTCGAGCTTTACGCCGGCCGGCCGCACGAATCGCCCTTTCAAAACACTGTCGCGTGTCTGTGCTACGTCACATCGAAAACATGATTGATTCCGTAAATTTATGTCCTTTCTCTTCGTTTGGGGCCCCAAAAGAATCATGCACTGTTAACTTTCTGGAAGCCTACCTGTTTTATCAAACCTGTCACCTTCGCGCACACGCACTTGCATACAACGCGGGCGTAGCTGACGGAGAGACGACAATTCGTAGCATGCCAGTTGAAACTGAAGTGGCCACAAGTCGCCATTCGCGGCGCTGGCGGCGCATAGGTGCAGTGCACTGCTGCGCCCCCTGTAGGTGCTCCACGTTTCCCATGGAGGTCGGCTGGTGACCTGAAAGGCGCAGGTTCGATCCCGGCCGCGGTGGTCGCATTTCGATGGAGGCGAAATGGTAGAGGACCGCAAGTACTGTGCGATGTCAAAGCACCTTAAAGAACAACAGATGATCAAAATTTCCGGAGTTCTCCTATACCGCGGGCCTCATAATCATATCGTTGTCTTGTCACGTAAAACCCAGATATTATTATTATTATTATTATTATTATTATTATTATCATTATTATTATTATTATTATTATTATTGTTATTATTATTATTATTATTATTTTCGTTTATAAAAGAAATCATATACCAGAGGGCGTTTGATTGATGATATTTAGGTAGTGTTTTTGGAGCCGGTGACCAGCAAATCTGTAGCGGTAGCACACGTGCGTCATCATGTGTGCTATTGCGCCGATTTGTGTGTACCGCGAGCCAAGACCTTCTAGAACGATTACTTTGTACTTTAATAGTCATAGTAATTGTCGAGGTTTTAAGTCCCAAAACGACCATATGATTATGAGAGACACCGCAGTGGAAGGCTCCGAAAATTTCAACCACCAGGGGTTCTTTAATGTGCACCTAAATCTAAGCACACGGGCTTCAAGCATTTTTGCCTCCATCGAAAATGCGGCCGCCGCGGCCGTACTTTGTAGGTTGAACCACACGTTTAGTAGCACCATGTTAGTTCGCGGAAGCGAATTGCTGACGCGGAAGCTGCATTTCGATGGACGCAATTTGCAAGAAGCCCATGTGCTCAGATTTAGGTACACGTTAAAGAACCCCACGTGGTCTAACTATCGGGGGCCCTCCACTATGGCATCTCTCACATTCATATCGCATTCTTTGGACGCAAAACCGCAACAATTATTATAAGAAGTATAACCGCTTTCTGTGCATCCAGAGAAGCCAAAGCAATAGAAAAGAGCTCGAACAACACGGGGACGAAAAGTAAGCAGACGCTACAAGCTAAGTAACCTAGAACTCAATATTGAGAAATGTTAGCATTCGACCGTTAAGTCATTAAATATGCGCTAACTCCTTCAAGATCTGCTATCGGCCGAGCCTTTCGACACGGTAGAAAATTTGCGCAGCTTGCGCTGAGTCGCGCAAGGCTGGTGCAGAGCAGAGCTGGTTGGCACTCGGCTGGCCCTGGCTTGAGTAGGCACAGGTTCATTCACACGCCCATGCACGAAGTCTTCACGCGATCACATTGCGATTCACGAGTATTGGCTAGGTATCGATCGGGTTCCATTGGGATTCGCTTGGCAATCACAGCACCAAGTACCTTACTTACCTTAATTAGATAAATTGGCCTAACTTGCAAATTCGAGGCTTGGTCTAGATTAGCTTGCCTCCCATGTCAAGGTAAGCTTAATTAGCTAATTAGTCGAGTTACCACTCGTGATATATTCAGTCTTAATTAGCATTAGACGAAGCTCGGCACATCTAACACAGTTCGGCATTACTAGGCACATGAGAATCTCAGCTCGGCTTAATCAGGGCTTTTTTGAGGTGTGATTTCAGTAGCTTAGTCACGCGTAGTTTGGTTTACAATGCCCAACATGGCTTAAAAAGGCTTGTCTATGGTTACATTGGTTTAACTAGGCACAGCTGTTCTTAATTTTGCTTGACGTGGCCGCGCCGGCACGATCATGGTTTCCTCTTTACATCGCGAACCGGACAAACGGCGGGCATAACATACTTGGTGTAAAAAATGCGAAGGGAATATGAATACGTTTGGCTGCGCTTCCAAATTACCGGTGCAGTCGGGCACCGTTTTCTTTTTCTGATGCGTAAAACGAGTCGTTGCCATAGGATCGGGGAATGACTAGCCACTTTCACGTTACAGCTCGCCGGTCTTATCTTTGTCACCGTTAGCAACGAACGCGGCAGGCCACGCCAAGTCGTGAAGCTACGTGTTTTGAACTTTTTTCTTTGTTTCTTTCCTTTTCTTTCTTGCCTTGACTTAACTCTTGACTTCGCGCGAGGTTCAAAAAGATAAAGGTCATGCGGCACGTGGTGGAAGACACGTGAACTAAACGCCGATGTCCGTGAAAGCTGGATCTGCATTAAAAGGCCGACCTCCCAAGCACCACAACGCACATACATACACAGACATACAACTTAGAACACCACGTGGACCCTCCATACCCACTGTCGACAAGATGAGGGTACTGGGGTTAATAATAGAAGCTAAAAGTACCTACGGAGAAATGGTTCGCAATCTCGAAGCGAAGGTTTCTCAAACAATGCGCTTAATAAAACGAATTACGAACAAGCATAGCGGCATGAAAGAAGCAAATATCATAAGGCTCATCGACGCGTTTGTCATTAGCCACATTAGGTATGCGTCCTCATATCATAGATGGTTCGCAGCGGAAAAAATGAAACTAAACAGCATGATCAGAAAAATCTACAAACAAGCGCTAGTACTCGTGCAAAGCACAAGTACAGAGAGGCTCGTAGAGCTAGGTTTACATAATACGCTCGAGGAACTGATAGAGGCACAACGTATTGTACAGTACGAGCGCCTCTCTAAAACTAAGACTGGCAGATACATCCTGGCAAAATTAGGCATCATTTACCACACACCATATGACATCAAATGTGATATTTCTTGCGACATACGGGCTAAGTTCACAGTCCCTCCGTTACCTAAAAACATGCACCCCGTGCACAACGCAGGCAGAAGGCTAAGCAGAGCCAAGACCATGATAAAGAGCTTCGGAAACAACAAAGAAGCGGTCTTCGTAGATGCCGCTCGTTAAAAACACAAAAGCTGCTTCGTCCCGGCAGCAGTTAACCACAATAAACAATGAAGCGCCAGTCTGACAATACACACGAGATGCATTGAAACGGCGGAAGAGACAGCTATGGCTATGGCCATATCACAAACTGACGCCTGTTATGTAATCAGCGATTCACAAGCAGCCGTACGCAACTTTGCAAATGGCAGAATCTCCCCTGAAGCACTGCGTATTCTTAGAAGAGGCAAAACAACCCAAGACGACAGATGCGTCTCCATTCTATGGTTCCCAGCTCACATACCCGACCCCACGGTAGAGATCAACCCTAACGAGGCTGCACACAACGTAGCTCGAGGACTTACTTTCCGGGCTATGACAGATGTTGATCCTTCGTCAGAATTTGCTAATGTTTGGGAGTGGGAGGACCGGATGACTACATTCAATGAAATAACGAAACACTATAAACTGCAGAGGCGTTTACCCACCACCTCACCTTAAACTCAGCCGAAAATTACAAACCAGGACCTATAACAATCCAGCGCTACAACATGTTATGTATCCAGAGATCTGCATGACCGATCAATGCAAAAATTGTCAGGCACGAGCTTCCTTAGAACATATACTATGGGAATGCCAGGTATTAATACACAGTAATGAGAACGCGGCCTCCACCGACAGCCTCCGCGCGCGTTGGCGGGCCGCGCTGCTCAGTTCAGCCCTGGACGATCAGCTCTGGGCAATCCAGCGGGCCGAGGAAGCCGCTAGGAGGCAACCCTTCTAGCCGACACCTAGGCGGAAGCCCAGTCCACTGACACGCCGGATACAAAATAGTTTTTTCCATTCACCCATCCCTCATTCTGCGGGACCAAAAAAAAATTAGGCAGATCCTAAGTACCACGGGAATCGATGTTATGCGAAGCATGCAGATGTAAGGTGACTGGTTTGTAATTTTTTTTATTGCACGAAACGTTACGAAATGACGCTAAAGAGATGTACAAATGATGCACGCAAAGACATATGTTGAACAGTCGCATATGTTTCATATAACCGGTTATTTACAGTTGTGTAACGATGCGAACAGATACATGAGTATTTCCAACACCAGACGCCATAAGCTGATATGTAGCGCTTGTGCTTGCGAGGATGGTAGCCCTGGAAAGTGCCACGTAGACCAACTATAGTGGTTGGTGCTTAAGTATACAATTGACGTTAACCCGACATAACTCCTTCATCATAGTAGTACATATGTAGTGTTTTGAAAATTAGATAGCCAGCACTGCAACCACAATTGACGTTTCACCAACATTACACCCTGCATAGCGTCTTTTTCCAAAGCAGTTTCGAGACCTCAAGTGGCTCTGTGGTAGGATACTTGACTGCCACACAGAAAACTTGGGTTCGATTCCTGCTGGGACTCTGATTTCTATTCTTTGCATTCGTCGGGTCAACGCCACCGATGTCATTTTCTTCTTAACGGTATCGCATTTAAATTACCAGTGTCAACGCCACCAATGTGTTTTTCTCAACGGTCTCGCATTTAAATGACCAATGTCTGTCCCCGCCGTTGCTGGGTAAGTATAAATTGTCAAACACCTGTGGCGCATACCCGTATACCGCAGCCTGTGGTATACGGGTATGAGCCACACGTGTCTGTAGAAATGAGTTTGACGACGCACGCGACGGGAATTTCACGTTATTCAAATCACAACCAGCCATTCGTATTCGTGAAATCCTCTTAGCCTCCCATACTAATTTCGGTCGACCTCACGTTAAGGAGGTGATCACCAGAGCATCCAGACGTAGGCGGCTAGATAGATAGATAGATAGTTGACGCCTTCTTAGTTCATAGAGCCCGTTGAACTTGAATTCAAGTTCAACGGGCTCTATTGCTTGTCAAAACCTCGACCTCTCCAGTCCTGCTGTGTTGTCATCCCTCATCGCTGTGTGTGTCTGCCGTGCCCGAACTGCTTCTTGGTATGCCAAGGCTTCTATCTGCCCCCCCTGACGTTCAGAGTCTTTGTGGGTTTCTGCAACCTTCTCCTGGTCATGCCCGTCGTCTCTGCCGTCTGCTTCGTTCAGAGTGGTGGCGACAGGCCAGGTTCTTCGGCGACTATCTTCGCCTTGTTTGCTTGTCCCGAACTCGCCATGGAAGAAACAGCCGCGTTGACGCTGAGTGGTGCAGGACAACGGATTCATTGGTGGAATTTCTTTGGAACAGTGTTCGCCCGACTTTGCCGCGAAAAAAGAAGTGCCCTGCCCAAAAGACTGACGTGGTCGTTCTTGGTGGACATGTTCTCCCGGACAAGCACCGCAGTGTGCTCGAACTTGGTCCAAAATTTTGTTTCGAGCCCCAGCTGACGGTGCTCGATAAGCTGGCTCTGTCTCGCAGCATCTCTCATCGAGTTCCCGACCCGGAGCGCCCTTCCTGCCAAAAGACACTTGTGGCCGCCTTGAGCCAGCAGCCAGGTAGGCCGCGGTCGTCTGGCCGGTTAAAACCTCTGGTGGACTATTTCGTGTAGAACAATCTTAGGCTTTTACAGTCGGACAAGGAAGGTTCCTTTGTTGTGCAGTCCGACATGATGTTTTCTGAAAAAGCCGCTTTTGCTATTAATAAGAACTTCAAACCGGTTTCAATCAAATCTGCTCGTGTTAAAAAAAGAGGCTCTAACTCTCATGCATGAAATAGGTCTTGAGCGTCTCGCCCCGTCGCTTGAAAAAGCTAAAGAGGGCACACTCAGCATTTTCTTTAGCGCAAAAACGCATTAAGTCGACATTCCTTTCCGCCCCATTGTCACTGAGCGCCATTCCTGGCAAGAAGTTGTTTCCGGTTACCTTCAAAAGCATCTTCCCTCCCTACGTATAGAAGATCCCTTCGTCATACCTAGTTCTAGCCATCTTACTGAGTACCTGTCCTCCCAAAACCCTGGCTCTTGTTCAGTTGCTAGTTTTGATGTTGAAGACCTTTTTTATTCTATGCCTCACGACAAGCTTATGGCTTCAGTAAAACAATGTATAGCCGAAGACAACGACGAACTTGCGTTTAGAAACAAGTGTGGTACAACGACAGATGCCTTCCTAGAACTGCTCAGTTTATACCTAAACGCGACTTTTGTTATGTGGGAGGGTGTGCCGTATGTTCAAAAATCCGGTATATGCATCGGTTCAAAAGTGGCGCCTGTACTTAGTAATATTTTTTTGTCTGTTGTTGATCGCGCGATAGAAAAGGAGGTGCAGAGTCTAGTTATTAAGATATTTCGCTACGTCGATGACTTTTTAATCTTCCTGTCGAATGACGCTTGTACTTCCCTAATGCATGACGTACAGAGTATATTCAATAATAATATCTGGGGTTTAACGTCCCAAAACCAAGATATGATTACGAGAGACGCCGTAGTGGAGGGCTCCGGAAATTTCGACCATCTGGTGTTCTTTAACGTGTACTTACCTCGCACAGTACACGGGCCTCTACCATTTCGCCTCCATCGAAATGCGACCGCCGCGGCCGGGATCGAACCCGCGACCTTCGGGTCAGCAGCCGAGCACCCTAACCGCTATACCACCGCGGCGGACAGAGTATATTCAAAGACAATGCCTTTGGGCTGCTGGTCACGACTGGATTGCCCATCAATGGTGCTATTAGATTTTTAGATCTGTGTCTGTGTACTGAACCGGACCATCTGTGCTGGTGTTTCTCGCCACGTGCAAAAAAATCATTCTTGAGCTATTCATCAGGACACTCTAAGATAGTGAAGAATGGCATTGCCTTCAATTCGCTAAAATCTGCCCTTAACAAGTCTTGTCACCGTAAGGTCGAGGCCAGCTTTCAGGAACAGTTGGCTCAGTTATGCCTGGTTCACGGTGGCGGCAAGCCTGCCGTAACGGCGCGGTGCCGTAGACCGTCGGCCGCCGCCGCCCGCGAGAGAGCTGTTCAAAGTGCACGGCAAACTTCACCGGCGAGACGATCACGTGACACGACGCAATCTCGCAACAAACGTGAGACGACGAGAATTCACGATGTGCGCATCAGATGGGCGGTGAATCGACGCCATGATCGACGCGGACCGTTTTTCTGCCGTGAAAAAGTCTGCCTTGTTCGCTGGAACCTAACAAGCCTCTCAACGACACCGAGTACGTTGCGTTTACTGTGAATGCGCTCATTTTGGTGTGTTCCCTGCTGCTGCGGCGCCGGCTCGTTTTCTTTCCCGCGCTGCCCCCTGCGCCGCTTCGTGTGGCTCGTCCTTTTTCGACGACGATCTTTCTCCGGCGATCCCTCGCGTTCCTGAATTTCATCATCGCTTGGTGCCCTGAGAAAGAACACTTGCATTGTCTCAGCCTGCGTTCATGCGCTTTCGTAGCGAGAACGACGTTTGTTTCCTTACCTTTGATGCCAAATTCCACCCCGATGATGGTCCACCAGTTCATTTTCAGCTATGTGTCTTTGTACTCGGGCGTTGTCATACAAGAAACTGTAGTGTCTTACGGTTTCAAGAAATTCTTCCATTGGAAACTCCATACCTCAAATAAAGGCAAGAAACGCGGAGCGTAATACAAGCCGCTCAGCGTCCCCTGTTTCTGCTTTTCGCGTCGTCTGCTTCTCCCCCGAAGACGACGCGAAAAGCAGGCGCGGGAGAAGCAGACGACGCGGCGCGCCGTAGTCATGGCAACCGCTCCTCCGCCGCTGATTGGCCGCGTCGTTCTCCGGCAAACGGAAAACGGCACGAAAATGGGTCTCGGACCTATTCTCCGAACGGCAAAGAACGGCAGACGTGCGCGAACGAAACAGCCCGCGCACGGCGGCCTGAGAACGGGAAACGGCAAACGGCGAGCCGCCGTGCCGCTACCGTGAACCACGCATTAAAAAATGCGGGCTTCCCAAGTTCAACCTTATCATGTATTTCCCTCAGGTTGCTAAAATCTTTGAAGCTATCTGCAGCACGGTCTGGGCAACACACAAGCTCCACTGATAAGCCTAAGAATTTCGCTGTCATTCCATATGTTCATGGAGTACCACACAGGCTTAAAAAAATTGCAAAAGGCTTTGACGTAAATGTTGTGTTCTCCGCTCGCGGTAAGGTTGGGAGAGCATGCGCCGCTGTAGATAGAACGATGGCAGGTTCAGCAAAAAAGAATGTGTGCTCCGTTAAGCATCACACTCGATTTGTAACGTGCGTGTGTGGTGTTGTTTACACATTAACATGTGGAAAAGTCTATATAGGACAGACTGGCGCCTGCCTTAACGAGAGGCTCCGCCAACACAGCAACACATTGAAGGGCACACTCACATCACATTTGTCTTCTCATTGTCGCTCATGTGGCTGTAAACCTTTTTTGATCGTACGCATGTCATCTTCAGGCATATGGATCAAAGATCACGTGAAATCATCGAAGCTTTCCACATCAAGAAAAATCATGATACTTGCATTTCCGCCACATCTATCTATCTTTATGATTGTGAAATCAGCCTACTTAAAAAAACGTGACCATTTCTGCAGCTTAGAGGGTGCGCACGCAGCAAAAATGCTTGTATTTATTCGCTTTCTTTTAATACAGACGACAGTTGCTAGTTCAGCGCCTGTCCTGTGTCCTCCTTCATCTTGTGTACCGTCTTTTTGCGCTGCTTTTTAAACCATGAAGTTCAACCAACTCGCCCAGTTTTGTACGCTGTTACTTAATTAAGTACAAGGTCGTTCGATAGGGAGGCAAAATCGGAACATATCCAAACTGCTAACAGTTACGTACAATATAAATTACATATGTAGTGGTTACTTAATGTGTGACAAAATTTTGGGTTATCAGGGTAACGGTCAAACGCGCTGAAATTTCAAGCTCATCAAACCAGCTGAATACTGTTGATATAAAATGAATCAATTGTGCGTTTTAGAATAGCATTCAATAGCATACAGAAAAAAGCAACGTAGCAAATACGCCAGCTAATTAAACGCTTCGTACTGTTAGAACATAAGTGAACGACAGACGAAGAATTAAAAACGCGCCGTGTATGTGTCCTCTTCTCGTCCCGTGTTTAGCGCTGTTTTTAATTCTTCGTCTACCATGCAGCACCAACCAGCCCAATCAAGCACATTGTTATAAGTGAACGAGCACAAACAAACTCGGAAACAAACATGAGACGCTGAAGAGAATTAGTACCACGAGAACGATTGCTACAAAAGTTTTACCTTGGTGTTTGTAGTTGGTATGAAATACTATCGTAGAATCGCACGTACGCTCTTGCTTCGCGTTTGATCTCTCGGGAAAGAAAACACCTTGACTCTTTTCTTAGCATCATAATTTCCTGTACATGCCGGCACACAGAACTTGTTCGGCATCGTGAGTGCCTAAGACCATAGAGTTTCCTATAAGTACACCAGAGGGAACTCTGGCGCTATTGTCTATGAGAGCTGCAACACACGGCGCTTCAGCCAGCATGTGAATCATGGGTAGTACGTAAATTTGCCTAGTCTTGCCTAGTCTTCGTTATTACGGCTGCGTGTGGCCTGAATCCGCTTTGCCGCAATACAAAGTTCAGCAAAGGTTTAGCAGTTACGCTTCACCACCTTGACCTTTTTAGGCTCACGAATTCAAATAGGCTCACGAAGTTCACGACGGTCCATTCTTTTATCCGATAGAGAACGAAAACACAACAATAAACAAAGCTACAAGTGCGTTCGAAGCGAAGCTGAAAGACTAGGCAAATTTGTGTACTACCCATCATTCCCATGGTGGCTGAATGATCGCAGCGCCAGAGTCTTCTCTAGTTAATTTTAGGAAACTCTATGCCTAAGACACGATAGTGAGAAAAGATATCCCGGGGGGAACACAACGGAATAGCACAGACAAACCACAACACACAGGAAGAACATAAACTTTATTGTCGAATCATGATTCGAGTCCGGCGTCTTTTAGTGGGCCTGGGCACCCACCGCGGAGGCGGTTCCGAGGCCTTGTCTCGAAGCGGCTTCCTCGGCACGCTGGACTAGAGCACTGCACGGGCTCGGGCCTACCCGAAAACCCGGGCCCGGCCCGGCCCGTGGGCCGGGTCGGGCCGGGTAAAGTAGGTTTCACGGCGGGCCCGGGCCGGGCTCGGGCCTGAAGCTCCGGGCTTAGGGCCGGGCCCGGGTTTGAGATGGCGGGCTCGGGTCGGGCCGGGCCTGAACTTTTCTCGATTTTTAAAGAGACACGAAAGTGAAACATATTGTGCAGTGTCTAAACCACTGTGCCAGCACAGTGGTTTAGACTAATAATGTGTATTCTGAGAATTTGAATATCATTCCTTTCACCACCGTAAGTTTATTCAGACAGGAAAAAATCAAGACCAAAGTTACATTTTAGAATTTCGTGCTGTAATCTCAGCGCGTGGCGTCACGGATTTCAAACTGTATTCGTCGTATTTTGGGGGCACTGGATCTTCAAAATTTCTTGAAACGTGGTATGTTAAATTTATGGGCTACTCAGAGGTCAATTTACTTCATTTTTACCGATTAGGATCTACATAGGCCCCAGTAGACGCCGTCAGAATCTATAACGTGACGACTTCTGCTGCGCGAATTTCAAGGTGGCGTCGACCCGCATTTCCGCGCTTAGGAAGGCTTGTCACGGCGAGCGTGGTTACTTTGGAATTGTAAAACAGTAATTTACTGATAATCAAAAAAAATATTTTTCTCTTTAGTGTCCCTTTAAGTTTATTCCAGAGAAATTGCTCATACATATATGTTTCACATATTATCTCGAAAAAAAATGGTTCTTTTTTGTGGGGCAAGCTATTTGGAGTTCTATGATGGACAAGTACTGAACTTCTTTGGCTTCTTGCATATGGGGCTACTTCATTTATCTGAAACGGACGAGCTAATAGTAAGTAGGCTAGACGCTTACATAGTTAACATCTGGCTAGTCTGGGCTTTATTCGCATTCGTGATTATTTTACATCCCAAATGTTATTCTGTGATCACAGTAATTAAGGTAATATAATAAATTTTAACTTATCATCGCAAGAGCTCCAAAGCTGGGAAACGATTTTGAATATTCCAGCCCTCCACTAAAACGAAAGGACTGCACGGAGTCTCGTTACATAGGATCCCTATAAAGGCATTTGTTTTCCGTGGCTCTGTCACGGCTCCCAGTGGTCATGTCACGCGAGATGTACATGTACAGCCTGCCTTGTGCGCCCACATTGTTAGCGTTCGAGCTTTCGTCTTGTTCAGCTATAGCAGGGGTCTCAAACTCGCATCAGCTAACGGTCTGCATTCACGAAAATTTAGTCCCGCAAAGGCCAGGGCAAGGGATAGGAGGAGTGGGGGTGCGGAATAGGTTGTACCAAATGTCACCTGATTTTGTCTTTTTAAATACAATTCCCATATCTCATATATCGGTCATTTCTGAAAGGTATTTGGTGGCGTGATTCTAACAACATATTTATACCTATCTCCAAAATGACTAAAATCTGGACGCCGATTCTGAAATATAGACTTTTCTTTCACGGCTATGTATGAACGCATGGTGGACGCATGGGGTGTATGACAAGAAAATGCTTTAGACCTGTCATGCCTATGTAGCTTAAGGAAGTACTTATAAAGAAAAAAAATCGGACGAAGGCAGCCGTGTGCGGGCCGCGGGCCGCGTGTTTCAGACCCCTGCGAGAGATACATGATACTGCCGCAACAACGTTGGAATGTGCAGGAATAACATAGGTCCATTAAACAAGGCCTCGGGCAAAGTATATTTCCTTACGAAATGCCTGGCTTGAAAAAAGACAATTACGAATTCCGTGCCATGTGATTGATGTCCCTTTACCTCGAACCATATGAGTAAGCGTAGAAAAGCTTATTCGCGCCAGGTATTACCAAACTGGAACAAACCCTGAAAATAGATCGAGATCTCTTCGTCCTCCTCCTGACAGTCGTATAGTCCAATGACCACCTTCTATACCAGTGCAACATCGTAACCATTACCAGTACACCATTATACAGTGAAACCTCGGTGATTCGAATCTCACGGGACTAACAAAAATATTCGTATCATCCGAAATTCGTATCACCAGAAAGCATGGAAGGTTAGCATGCAACAAAAGAAAGCTGGCGTACATTTTCATTTATCGTTTTTCAGGGCCGCAGCAACGTCAGGAAGAACTCTGTATGACTGTCAGTTGAGTTTTTGTTTTCAGATGTATTGTGGCTAAAGTAACGGAAGAAGCGCTTTGACGCGATAGACCAAGGCCACAACATTTCAGAACCGCGGTCCCATGTTACGATTTTGTTATCGCGGCGGTGTTGGGGATGTTTTTTGGGAGATTTATGGTCGTGCTTGCACAAGTCCGACCTCAACAGTCGCGCATGTTGACGTTGTGGGGCCTGACTCCTTCGCCAAGACCGTCCTCGCCTTCTTTTGGTCCTCGTCCACCTTTCATGGTATGTCTGATGCACGAGGCAGGCAGGTGTACACACAGTAAAACGAAAGCAGCCCGCGTCGACGCGCTAGAAAAAAAAAAAGAAGTATGGCGGCAATGCCTTCTGTAATCTAAACGCGAAGGCACACGGACGTACATTAGAGCCTGAAAAATTCGAGCGCACAATCTTGGATGCCGTTACGCGTCCCTGAATATTTATTCTCGCCGTAAGAAAAGTATTAACGTGTTTCTACCGATTTGGCTGTGCGGCGCGCCTGCGCGCGCTTGCGTTCCCGCGCTCACGCGGGCTTGGCGCGTCTTTCGCGGCAGCACCTCTTCGTACCTGGGTGGTAGCGTACGTTCGTATGAAACGTCGCGGGGGAAAATCGGTTCGCAACAACCGTACTCCATTACACTGCAGGCCAATGGGCCTTGGCCGGGACCAAAGAAGAATTCGTATCACCCCGAAATTCGTATGACCTGTGTTCGTATCACCGAGGTTTCACTGTAATATGGGGGAAAAAAAACAAGAGAGCGCGGTGCAAAACATGCATAACATACACTGCTGAAAACTGCACGGAGAAACGCTCAAAGAGGAGTTTTATAGATGGCATTGAAGACCGGCGCCACGTTCGGGAACGACAGAAATGAAGGCAAGAGCTGGACACCTATGTTCATTGTGCAGAAGTCCGCAGAGACATCCTAAATTCGCTCCAGGGGTGGAAGTTAAAAGCAACGACTGGCGCAAGGCAGATGTACTCAATTCGCAAGGCAGATGTACTCCCCTGCTAGCGTAAGCAGTGCGATAAACTTTAGGGCGTCAGGATATGTGATGCAACAGCGCATAATTTGATTTTTTGCTGAATGACATGTGAAGAAACAAGCTGTAAAATATGCCACAAACAACTGCTAGGGTGTATAGTATACTAGCAGCGGTGGGATAGATGAAAAGAATGCTATGAGAAATAATTTTTTCTTCGTTTCGGCTGCTTATACGTATATCTAAAAGTACACGTGGTGCGCTCGGTTCACTATAATCTTTGTCTATGTTAGTGCAGTTACAAGAACGTAACGAATTTTGCTTTCCTTCTCTATTTCTCATGCTGTGGCAAGGGGCTACTATGCTGAAGACAGGCGCTACATATCATGAAGGGTGCACGATTGGCTTTGTCGTTAGAGCATGCTTTAAATTTTAATTCACCGCAATGTAAACAAAGGGAAGAGAGCGTTCTGTTCCTTGTGTCCTCTGGTTTTATTGCGCGATGTATTGAAACTGAACTCATGCTGCAAATCACTTTCCTTGCTACAATATCTGCGGCGAAACGCTCTTGATGATCCCCATCGTTGACGTTTCGGCACCCAGAACGGGAGCCTTCTTCACAACGATTGTGAACAAGGCTCTCATTGTGGGTCCCGCAACGTCAACGCATTTTTACTCCCTTGTGGTCGGTGTCCTCGTCTTTTTATTCAATGATTCTTCCGGACCAGACGGGTGTCCGTCCAAGCCATGATTGCATAGTATTTGCAGGAAAAGTTAGTACAGTGTACCACTGCCAGAAAACATTCATTGCATCAAGTATATCAGCTCAGCTGTTTTCACCGTGAGCCCCTTTTTTACAATAAATAACCATAGGTTAAAGTATAATTTTTAGCGAAGCATGCACCACCAAAGCGTAGATATATCATATATGTCACTTAAAACACCTTGTCGATTTCGTGTTCGGGCGACACCACATAGATTGTTGGCTCGGGCCTCGGTCGGGCCCGATCTGCGGTCGGGCCGGGCCGGGCCGGGTAGGCGAATTTTTTCCTCGGGTACGGGCCGGGCCCGGGTCTCGCTTTGAATCACCGGGCCGGGCTCGGGCGGGTAAGTTTAAACAACTTCCGGGCCCGGGCCGGGCCCGGGCCGCTGAAAACCCCGGCCCGTGCAGTGCCCTACGCTGGACAGCCCAGAGTTGTGCTGTCAGATTCGAGCTGAGCAGTGCGGTCTTCCAGCGCGAGCGGAGGCTGGCGGTGGAAGAGACAGACGAATCGGCACTGTTCGAATTGTCTATTAGGCCCTGACACTCCCACAGCATGTGACTAAGCGTGGCAACCTCGCCACACGACGTGCATCTGTTTGTAGTGTAAATATCTGGATACATGGCGTGCATGAGTCTGGGGTTTCTGTATGAATCGGTTTGTAATTGTCTGTATTGTACCGCTTGCGTTCTGTTTAGCTTAGCGTGAGGGGATGGGTATATGCGTCTCTGTAACTGGTAGTGTACGGTGATATTGTGAAACCTGGTCATACGATCCTCCCACGCCCAGACGTTTGCAATATCCCGCCTTACTCACCGAGCATCGTCCTCCGACGATGCTCGGTGAGTAAGGCCTCGAGCAACGCGGTGAGCCGCTTCGTTGGCGGGTGGTGCTCAGTCCGGTGTGTTCCGGGATCCATAGCAAGTGCCTTCGGTTATCGAAGTCGACCTCTCCTGGATGTATGGGAGGTCGCTGGAGTATGTGGAACGCCTCTTGGGAGATGCGCCCGTTCGCAAAATTGCGAATCGCCGTTTTCGAATCGCTAATCACGTACGTGGCCTTGGTCTGTGTGAGGGCCAGGGCTATAGCCGCTTCCTCTGCCGCTTCGGCGTGTGCCGTGTTCACGGTGTGGCTCGTGATGTGTTTCCCGCGATGCCTGGTAAATGCCGCCACGAAACTTTTCCTGTCTGTATAACGGGCGGCATCAGTGAAAACCGCTTCCGTGTCGCTAGAGTAGCTTTGGGTGATGCGTTGTGCCCTCGCTTTACGCCGTCCCGTGTGGTGTTGGGGGGTGCATGTTTCGAGGCAATGGGGGCACCTATACTTGGTCGCGTACCGTTCTTGGAATTTTGACCTTGATGCCGTGCTGCGTGTGGTATGTGATGCCGAGCTGTACGAGCACGTGTCGGCCTGGGCGGGTCTTGGATAGGCGCTCGAGTTGGGACACTTGTTGCGCCTCCACGAGTTCTTCGAGTGTGTTATGCAACCCTAGCTCTAGGAGTTTGCTGGTGCTAACTCCGGGCGCCAGTCCCAGAGCAAATTTGTACGTCTTGCGTATGAGGGCGTTAAGCTTGTCTTTACCCGCAACCGTCCATTTGTGAAACGGTGCCGTGTACGTGATTTGTGAAATGACAGAAGCTTGTATGAGTCGTATGACGCTGCCTTCGCGCATGCCCGCGTGTTTGTTCGTGATGCGTCGGATGAGTTGCATCGTGCTGGTGGCCTTTGCCGTTATCCTGCGCAGTGCTTCACCGTTGCCGCCGTTCTGCTCTATCATCATCTCCAGTACACGGATCTTCTTTATCATCGGGATGGGTGAGCCGTTTGATGCTGTTCAGGGTTGCCGTTGGGTAGAATTGAAAAGGAGCCAAAAAGTTAAGCTAAAAGTAGTCAAAGTAGCCATGCCATTGAATTTTAGCGCCAAATCTGTAGCCAAAAAAAAAAAAAAACGAGATGTTGCGAATAGAGTAATACATATATTATGATATTATGATATATATATTAAAATCATAATAAAATGATTTTGAATGAGCGAAAATGGAGTATAACTAGCATAATATTTTTCCCTCTTGCTTGGTCTGCAAGCCGCAGGTAAGTTGCAAATAAATTAATAAATTATTATACTTTCAGTACACCTGCATGCAGTTTATCTATAGTAGATAGAGTTCCTGCAAAAGTAATTTTGTGTCAAAAACTCAGCCGGAACATTAAACGTTGACGCTGTTTGTTTTGTGAAGCCGTAGATCGAAATTGGTAGAAAGGTAAATAATACCATTCCGTCGTCAAGTAGCGAAACCTGATCGAAGATGAACAGTGCAGCTCCATTTTGCTGCGGATATCTCACTGACGCGCTTTGTTTCAGCACTGTGCTATATAGATACACATTTCCTTACATGCGCGCGTCAGACAGAGGGACGCTCATTGGGTGCCCCGATTCGCACTAGTCCACTGGCGGACACGTGCGCGCGTAGGCCAACTCGACAGAAAAGCTTGCAAACAATGCTTATTTTTTGAACTTGGTTGCTGTTTTATCTTCAAATAATGTGGAGGAATGACCAGTAAATGCGCCGAAATAGATGTTCAATGTAGCCAGAAAGTAGCCATGTCGCCAACCTGAATTTTTTGTCGCCAGACAGGCTCAGAAAGTAGCCAATTTGGCGCAAAGTAGCCACCAACGGCAACCCTGATGCTGTTAATTTGATTTCTTCTTTTTCCAAGGGGATGTAGTCCTTGGGCGGGCGTCCCTTTCTGACCGGTCCATATAGCAGCAATTCGGATTTTTCGGCGGAGCAGGTGAGTCCCGTGCCCACGAGGTAATCTTCCACGCATTCTATGGCCTCCTGCAAGCGCTCCTCGATCACTGCGTCGCTGCCCGTTGTCGTCCAGATCGTAATATCACCCGCGTATAGCGTGTGGTGCACTCCTTCGATTTGATGTAATCGTTCAGGTAACCCCAGCAGGACGAGGTTGAAAAGCATTGGCGAGATCACCGAGCCCTGCGGGGTGCCCGAGCTCCCGATATTGATTTGATCCGATTCTAGTTGTCCTATTCGCATGCGTGCAGTTCTTCCCGTGAGGAAGTCTCGGACGTAGTTGTACGTTCGCAGTCCGAGATTCAGCTTGTCTATTTGTCGCAATATGGCGTCGTGGCGAACGTTATCGAAGGCCTTCTTTAGGTCCAGGCCGAGAATGGTTCTCGTCGAGCGCCCAGGATTTTCTATGATTTGAGGCTTCAATTGTAGAAGGGCGTCCTGAGTGGAGAGATGTCTTCTGAACCCAATCATTGTGTGTGGTAATACATCGTTGTCCTCGAGGAAATCCGTGAGTCTATTGAGAAACGCATGCTCCATCAACTTGCCTACACAAGAGGTGAGTGAGATACACTCTCAGCACGGTCCTGGATAACAGCCTCGATATAGGCGGCATCCTTCGACGTACTGTTTATTATCACGGCTATGGACAGCCCGGCAAACAGAAGTATACGTTACTCTCTTCAGGCGGCCTCGAGCTTGAGGAGTGCCGGCTATAAACAATCGCTGATAAGCGGCCGTAGTCCGCATACGGCCCCGCAGGCCGATCCGCGAGCGGAGCGGCGGCGGGGAACACGGCCAACACGGCGCCGAGGGCGCGGCGAAGCGTCGGAAACTATCGGAAACAACTGCACCACGCATGCGCTTGAACGAAAAAAAAAAAAGAGAAAGAAGAATTGAGACGCGCTCCGCGCTCGCCCGGCGCGCGCGCGTGAAGGGTAAAAAAAAAAAAAAAAAAAAAAAAAAAAAAAAAAAAAAAAAAAAAAAAAAGAAAACGGACAGACGAGAACCGCGGAAGCCAGCGGAAGCTGAGAAGTTTCGTGTTCGCCGCGCGGCCGCTCCATCACGAGACGTGGCTTTGAGTTCGGTAACCTTCACAAGATCACCTGCTTGTCAACGTATACTTGGAAAGCGCAAAACTGCGTCGGTTGCGCGCATTGCGCCTGCCGCTGGGTGATATGTTTTCGTCAGTGGACATGAAAGGTGTGTATCGAGGGCAATGCAACGCGCCGCAATGCGAGTGCGATGGGTTTTGCCGCGCCAGGAACAATGAGCCTGCCGCACCATACCAGGCTGGTTGGTGCGCGTACTGCGGGCACAGTCCAGTGCAACATGCTCGAATTGGTAAGTGGTGAGCCACAAGATGAGTGATCAGAAATGTCGAAAGGGTTAAAGACCTTTTCACTAGAGCTTTATTAAAGAGAAAAGTTTGTGAACAATGCGTGCGGTCTTTGGGCGCACATTTCGTCGGATATTCATTGGAAACTTCATATGTAAGCTGATAACTGAACGTTTCTTAGCAGTATGAAGAGTGCCTAGTCTGCGAGCGTGCTGTGGTACAGCTGATCATGCGTATTCGAGAACAAGGTAATGTGACAGTGACAAATACACGTAGGCAAGGGGAAAACGGTGGTTCAAACGGCCTCCAACCGAACCTGAGAAAGTGGGACGAAGGTCGTGAGACCTTCGGCTCCCCTTATAAACGGTATACTGGCACTTAGGTATACTCGTTGCACGCAACGTGCGATAAATGCGGTCTTCAAATGCTTTTCAAACCTTTCAGAATGAGCGCTGTCAGATGACCTGCGCAGTTTTCGCCTGAATTACGCGAGCTGTGCCCACGCACTACAAGCATAAATTGTTGATTAATGTATGCATGTCCATCAATGTGGCGCGAGCATCGACATGCGTTGCTTGGAATGCGCTTCCAAATGTTCACAACGCGTAGAGCTCGCGGCGAAATTGACCAAATTGTATACGCCAGTGAGCTTGCAAAAAATACACACGCTTTACTGTAGCACGCTGAAATGCCTCTGTAACGCTGGCATCGATTTGAAGCGCACAGAACGCGCCAGTCACGGTGCATAAGAGCGTGCAACGCGCAGTAGAAATGAGCAATATTTCTCACCCCGTGCATTCAGTTACACATTCACGTATGCACGATACTTCGTATCCGCGCATTTTCGGCGAAGTAAACGTAATGCATGGAGCAGCGCTGAAGGTCACATTACACGGAGTAAGGTTCCTCCGTGGTCACATTATTTTCCTGCGGCAACGACGAGCGCAAGAACACAGTCACAACCGAAATGTAGCAGTTTTCATGACGCTCTGCCGGCTCCGCAACTTATATATTCACCGAATGAAAATGGCAACACAACACGAAGGCTCAACAACGGCGAAAAAAAAAAAAAGAAAAGCGAAGACCACCAAGACGTCAGAACGATTGGTAGATATATACCTCCGTAAAATTTCGCAGCGGGCGTGGTGTCGCTGTGGTCTAGTGGTTACGGTGTCTGCTTCCAATGCGTGCGTACCGGGTTCGAATCCGCGTGTGTGTATGCAAAGTGTGTTTATGTCACGTATGTGTATGAATGCATTACCAATTGTCTTCTAATATGCCATAATCATACCTGGTAAAAAAGTAGATCAGAAAACCTAGAAATGGGTGATTAATTGCATTTTTTCTTCCACAATCGCTTTTGGGCCGCCTAACCACAGGCCGCCCATAGACGGGAAACACCGACTTCCCGCCAACGCATGATTGACATCACGCGTAAGTGTAGGCCGGACGTAGCCAGGAAAAATTCGACTGAATATCCTGCCTATCTTGCGTCACGGCTATACAGGCGGCCCCGTAGAAATGGGCCGCTTGCTCTTGGCGCCGCATATGGAGCCGCCTAACGAACGGTCTAGCGGCGGCCAAAATTTGACCGGGTTTCCTGCTTGCATGCGTGGAATCTAGCCGGGATTTGAATGAGAGTGTAGGGCGCAGGTTCTCCAGCTGTAATTTCTTGCCGGGTTTTGGTATAAAAATAACCGGTGCTTCTTTCCATTGCTGGGGTAACTTGCCACGCGCCCAACACTCGTTGATGTATTCTGTGAGTTTCTCTATCGATCTGTAATCGAGGTTGCGCAGTGCCTTGTTGGATATTCGATCGAGACCTGGGGCCGACTTAGTGTTGAGTTTGACGAGGGCCGCCTCGATTTCGGCAATGGAGAATTCTGCGTCTAGGATGGCACTGTTTTCTCCCGTGTAGTCCGGATGGACTTGTGGAGGCGTTTGGGATATGTAACGGAGTTCCGCTTCCCGTAGGAAATCTTGCCAGTGGAGTGACATACCCATAGGGCCAATGGGGACGATTTTTCCGTTTCCGGCGATGGTGGCGGTGCCTGGGAGCCGCGGCAGTTGACGGCTAAAATCAACATGAGGCGAGCCAATCCAAAAACAAAAATCCAATGTGGCCGCGCCCGTTACCGGTCGTACCGGTCGCTTGCTTGGCTCGCGTTGCCGCCGGCCGCGCGGTCGCGACGTCGGTTCAAGCCTTTTGCGTTCTAATTGCTACTGCACCGTCTCCCCCCGTTATTGTCGATGTACGTACATGATGTGTGCAATTGTTTTTCTGCTTCGTTGTTGCCGCTGTGGTAGCGTGACGAATGGCGGCGAGCGGCGCCGTCGCGGCTGCGTAGCAGCCGCTTTCGGCGTTCGCTCGAGAAGCAAGAAGCCAAATAATTTTCTTCACGTGACATTTATTGAAGTAAACGTCAATAGCTGCACGCTTAGGCAATAGTAGGGCTATAGTAACAGTGATAACCCCCCTCCCCCCCCTCCTCCCAATGAAAACTTCGAATAACTGCTGTGGTAAAACCGGAATACAAGAATGCGTAGATCGAGCACGCGTACAATATAAATAAGACACAAAAACGCATAATACAAGCATAATACAAGCACAGTAGGGTAAGCATAGAAAGGAACGCCACAGCGTAAATATGTGTACACTCGTACGATTTGTACAGATTGAGAGTAATAGCATGAAGCGGAACATTTACATTGAAATACATCTTAATAAAACGTGTTGTTGGAATGGTTGGTTCATACTGTGCAAAAGGTAATGACGCAACTCAAGCCGAATAAAAGAGGTACAGGAGAAACGTCCTTTTATGTACCTCTTCGTTTTGTTTGCCCAGTGTTGCATCATTACCTTTTGCGCAGCATTAATATACATGAGTGTGTACACAGAGGGTACCAGCCTAGAGTCCCAGCCTTTAGCTCTTGTAGGCGAGCCCATGGTGCATAAGTGGATTAATGGCATAATATGCTGCAATGCTACGGTCTATTATATTGTAAAGGCACTGAGTCAAATCAGCCGTTCGGCTTGGTTATCCCTGGGCATGTTTTCCTCCAGGTGTATGTGTAACAGGCAGGCTCATGTGATTTGAACAGGATGTGTGTGATGCGCTAGTTTTTAAGTAAGAAAGGGAGAAAAAAGGGAGAAAAGGGAGAACAGCTTATGAGAAAAATAAGCAGGATAAAGCACAAAATTGAAGTGCAACATCACTATTATTTTTCTACTAGGTATCATGTTATGCAAATGAGTTCTGTGGAAACCTGCAAGGTGGCGGAAGGGTTATGAAAGGGAAAATTGACAACCACCCGTTTGTAGCACAAAGCCACAATTTTTCGGCAATTAAGAAGCTTTTCTTTCTGAGAACTCCGTACGGATTTCCTTGTGGCTTTGTGCTACAAACGGGTGGTTGTCAATTTTCCCTTTCATAGGTATCATGTTGTACCGACTACAATGCTGGGAAATTTTGTGAGCAGTACTTAAATCGCAGTTGAGGAACGCTGCATAGTTTAATCATAATGTGCCACCCGCTAGAACTGCGTCTCATGTCATTCATTGGTTCGGCAACTGCAACGCCACAGTTTTCAATATTCATTCGAAAAGCTAATAATGGAGTCACGCTAAACAAACAGTAGATTGCATAGTTTCAGGAAGTATGGAAGCCTGCTTCTATTTCGCACTAACATACATGTCAACCGATTCGCAGCTTCCGCACACACCCCTTTGGAATCGTTGCAGAGCTGAGCGCTTGATCTAGTGTATTTTTAACGCCTGGGAATTACAGACACCATTGGTTTTTCCGAGGAGCACAACATGACCCAATTATCATGACCAGAGGCTTGCAAATTAAAAATAACGTTAAGCTTTTGAGTCCTGCTGAAAGCTTTTTTGAATTTTGTGGGCCCTTGAATACATGCATGCTTCAACCTTCATTGCTTGCTGCGGTGGTCTAGTGGCTATGGTGCTCGAGTGCTGATCTGAAGGTTGCGAATTTTGAATCCAAGTCACGGCTGCCGCATTTAGATGGAGGCAGAATTCTTTAGGCCCATGCGATTAGATTTAGGTGCTTATTAGAGAATTTCAGGAGCTCAAAATTTCCGTAGCCTTCCGCTATAGTGTCTCTGATAATTATATTGTGGTTTTGGGATGTAAAAACCCCAGAATTATTATTATTATTTAACCAACTCTTTTTTTGCAACATTTATTTTGAACTAATTACTGTTACTGCTCATAGGCTGCTTCAGTGTAAAGCCAGTCAATAATAATTGAATTCGGACATTTCTTGGGAGGGTGGATGCGTGATTGCTTTTCTATACATATCAAGTAGACATAGAAGAAGGCAGAACGACTGGGCATTTCCATCGCATTTTGGAAAGTGTCAGCATTTTCCAATAATAAAGCAATCCAGAACCTCTGGTCATAACAATACTCACACCGATAGGGCACTCAAGGTGTCCAGAGAGTACAAAGTTCATCAGGCAAACTTATACAATGCAAAAGTAGTCGGTGCATTATGCATGTAACCATAGCTGAAATATCAATACTCAGACTGACATAAATATATACATACATAAAAATATAGACATCAGATCAAATAACTTTATTAGGCGCCCTGCGAATTGGTGGGATGGGCCTGGATCCCGCCTAGGCTTCGGCCAAGGGTTGCTGGCCCTTGGCGGCTTCCTGGGCTCGCTGGACGGCCCAGAGTTGTTGTTCCAGATCCGAGCTGAGCAACGCAGACTCCCAGCCTGCGCGGAGGCTGTCGCTGTTTAAGGCTGCATCATGGTGATTGTTTATTGTGTCTGGACATCCCCATAGTATGTGCTCTAAGGTGGCTCTAGAGTCGCAATGTCTGCACTTGTCTGTCGTATATAAATCTGGGTGAATTATGTGCATGATAGCTGGACTCGGGTAGGAACGGGTTTGTAACTGCCGCCATTCGCAGACTGTTTCTTGCTCAATTTCGGGTGAGGCGGGGGGGAATGTACGCCTCTGCAATCTATGGTGTGGTGTAATTTCGTTAAATGTGGTCATTCTATCTTCCCACTCCCACTCGTCGGCATTCCCTGAGGCGGGACTAACCGATGCTCGGTCTGTAAGCCCTCGAGCCATGCGGTGCGCTGCCTCATTGCTACCGTCTGATAGTGTGTGAGCGGGTGTCCATATGAGATGGACACTTTTTTCTTGATTAATACCAGGTTTTAGAATCTGTAGTGCCTCTGGGGAGATTCTACCGTTTGCGAAATTTCTTATCGCCGTCTGCGAATCACTGACTATTACGTCAGCTTGTGTTTGTGCTATGGCTAATGCGATAGCTATTTCCTCTGCGGTTTCTACGTGTGGCGTACGGACGGTAGCACTAGTTAAACATTTTCCCTCATTATTTATAACCACGGCTGTGTAGGCGCGCTTGTGTCTGTATCTAGCTGCATCTACGAATATAGTGTCCATGCTCTTACCAAATTTCCTTTGTATATCGCGGGCCCTGCTTTCCCGTCTGCCCTGATGGTGGGCGGGATGCATATTCTTGGGTATAGGAAGGACGGTTATCACGCCTCTAATGTGTCTGGGCATATCTTCTTTGACGCCATGCTGAGCGTGATACGCAATACCTAGCCGATCCAATATTTGCCTGCCTGTCTTAGTTCTCGATAGGCGTTCGTATTGTGCGATGCGCTGTGCCTCGATTAACTCATCCAATGTATTGTGTAGACCTAGCTGCAGAAGACTATCGTTGCTAGTGGTGATGGAGAGTCCTATTGCTTGCTTGTAAATTTTCCTGATTAAACAGTCTAATTTGTATCGTTCTGATGAGTGCCATCGTAGGTACGATGCTACGTAAACTATTCTGCTGACTACGAACGCTTGGACTAGTCTAAGTAGATTGGCTTCTTTCATTCCGCTATATTTGTTGGCTATGCGTTTAAGTAGCCGCATGATTTGAGACGTTACATCATCTAATTTGCGTATGGTCTCGCCATTGTCGCCGTTACTTTCAATAATAAGTCCCAATACTCTGATCCTATCCACTTTAGGTATGGGTTTACCATCTGCCGTAGTGAGGTGAATTTCTGGGTTGATCTTTTCCTCGTAGTTGCGTGGTTTTCGGCCCCGTCGTGATGGATTATAAATGAGGAGCTCAGATTTATCTGCGGAACACGCCAGCCCGGTTCCTAATAAGTATTGTTCAACTGTTTCTATCGCACATTGTAATGTGTTTTCAACTTTTCCATCACTGCCATCGCTCACCCATAGGGTAATATCGTCAGCATAGATGGTATGATGGAGGCCGTCGATTTCCTGTAGCTTTGCTGGTAAGCCGATCAGAGCGAGATTAAACAGCATAGGAGAAATTACTGACCCTTGGGGCGTACCTGCGCTTCCTAGCTGTAGTTCCCCGGACTCAATATCTCCTATTTTAATGCGCGCTTTTCTGTTAGTTAGGAAGTCTCGAATGTATGTGTAGACTCGCTGGCCTAGGCCTAGCTCTCTTACTCTGTTTAATATTGTTTCGTGCGTAACACTGTCAAAAGCTTTCCTTAGGTCTAAACCTAGAATAGCTTTAGTGTTTCGACTTGTGTTTTCTATGATTTCATGCTTAAGTTGGAGCATTGAATCCTGTGTCGACAAATTTCTCCGGAAGCCTAACATGGTAGGCGGAAGAACGTCGTTGTCTTCGAGATAGTTGGTCACTCTTGTTAGGACAACGTGTTCCATGAGTTTTCCCACACAGGAAGTGAGCGAAATGGGTCGCAAGTTCTCCAGCTGTAGCCGCTTGCCTGGTTTAGGTATCAGCATAATTTGAGCTGTCTTCCATTGTTCCGGTATTGTGCCTGATTCCCAGCAGTCGTTCATATACTTGGTAAGTTGTTATAGACATGTATAAAAAATAATGCATGTATACATAAAAAAAGAAACAGTGCAACACGTGTCAACATAGGAAATGTGTGCAGAAGGCTGCGCTAAAATCCAATTCTACATACTCGTGTTCTTGAAAGGCACAGGATAAATTCAACCTGCTAATTTATGGATTTTCTAGCAGGAGCGCTGTGCCCTTACTTTGTTTGTTGTGTGCTTCTGTTCACGAATGTAAGGTGCCAGTGTAGCTTTGCACGGCAAAATATATTGGGCAACCCAAGTGATGCACGACTCAAGGAAGGCACGCTGTTCCAAGCCATCAGTCAATGTGTAACGCAACTTGTCGTCCTGCTTTTTCAGAGTCTAATTATACTGGCTGTGAAAAAGTTTACGCAATCTTTCTGTGTCTCTAGATGTAAAGTCAGCATCAATAGGAAGCTTCTGAATGGCCATGATCGTGAGGAGTGCCACAGAGACAGATTCGCTGAATACTTGTGTGGCATACTTCGCTCTCATGTCAGCAAATGCATCATGTAGATATGTTGCCCTTTGAGCTTCTTTGCCCATCTTATTTTTAGATGTTTAGTTGGTGTGTTAAAGGCTTGATCGTTACATTTTATGCAATATCGTTTGATTGATCACACGTCAAATTCCTCTTCAAGGCTATTTCATTGAATAAAACACAGCATGCTTCGTCTTGCAGTGTCAACCTTTTGTAATTGATTCTACTGCATCCATGACACCTGGAATGATACCAGGTGTCATTGGGGTGTCTGCCATCCAGTGCTTGAGTGTTCACACATGTGACAAGTGAAGCATTTTTTTTAGAAAGCAATAGGACTGCGGAGAATTATTGAACAAATTTAGACAAAATTGTTTCATTTGTTCTGACCAATGTTTTTTTTCTTTTGTAAATGTACCAAGCCTGATTAGTGATTTAAGCAGTTCAAAAGGTATTTTTGCGAAATACGGCTCCAGTTTCTTTAAGGCCTCCCGCTTCATTATTCGCCTCGCCACATGCAGTTTCTTTATCAAAAAGAGTGAGGGAAGCTTGCTTGACACCCCCCCTCTTCTCAAAAGAGGATTTTGGGCCGTGGAGCTGTTGGAGTTCTTGGTTGACATTCACGCGATAACCTTCAAATCGCGCTCGACTGTACGTACATCCCATGACTGGGACTGGAATAGTAATTCATTTCTAAAATTCCAAGCATTGTTACGTCTAAGAAATGTCCATGACCAAAGAAATATGACAATTAGAAAGTATTACAAAAATGAACATGCAAGATTCCTTGAAATGCTGAACAAAGGTAATAACATTTATAAAATAGAGGATTTTGTGTAGTTCACATCTTACAAAAGGTTATTCAGGCTACATAAGCCACAATCACATGAATTCACACCAAGTGCACCACACTCTGCTTGTCTATCCAGCTGAGGTACACGTGCCACACCAATTCAGAGAACACCACGTCCAGTGCAGACTTTGTACGCCCAAATGCACCCATCTTATTTTTGAAAAAATAATTTATTGTGTGCATAGGTCGGCAAAGTAGCATCTGTGTTGCTGTCACCGCAATCTTTGGTTCTGCTGGGATAAATTGTGGAGCTCACTCAGAATCACTCATAAAATATATTTTGCGCTTAGGGCTCACTCGGACTCAGTCTCACCAAAATTTTTGTGAACCGGACTCACTCGGACTATCACTCACGCAGCTTGTCTTCAGCCAGACTCACTCGGAGTCAAACTCCCCTAAACATTACTCACCGGGACTCACTCAGACTCAGGGCCGTATTCACAAACCAACCTCGGCCTTACCTCACGTTTTCCTCAAGTGCCTGTACTCTCAACATGCATTATAAGGCCTCAAAAATGGTAACAGGGTTAAAGATAACAACAAGATTGGTTCATGAATACTGGCCTACTTTGTTCATCAAGCTCAATAAAGGCTTAAGAGCGATGAGGAATACTCGAGGTAAGCATGAGGTTGGTTTGTGAATACGGGCCTCAGACTCACGGCTCGATCTGAGTCCGAGTGAGTCGACTCATGAGTCCGTTAGCCTAGAATTATCCTTTTCGACCATGGTGTCAATGCTCTATAACACGATTAGCTCACGTAATCAGTGCTCTTCTTGGCGCCTTTGATATAGTACCTTCGAATACGAGTTATCAGTGCTCGTAAAGCAGTAAGGTCATCTTTCTCGAAAGAGATGCCAACAGACGATATATTTATCAAGAACTTGGAAGAGTTCACAAGGACGGGGGGGGGGGGGGGGGAGGTCAAGGCACACCCCTACGTAATTCGCGCCTGTGATCAATACATATTGAAATGGTGTATGAAAGACACTGCTTTGGAATACGTGTGAGTAGACGTGAGTGTAAACGTGAATGCAGGCGAGGCTGATAGTAATGTTGAAGATGAGTAGACATGACCATAGGTCTGCAAAAAGAGTGGAACTCACCCAGACTCACTGAAGAAGCATATCTTGTGCTTTCGACACACCAAAATTTTCCTCAGCCGAACTCACATTCACGAAAATTTTCTTCAGTCGGACTCAAACTCAGCAAAATATTACTCACTCGGACTCACGGCTCAATCTGAGTCTGAGTGAGTCGACTGATGAGTGAATTCACCGAGCTATGATTGTGTGAACGAAATCATGGTGATGGGTCTCATACTATATGCATGGTTTCGTCCACATTATATGTTCTGACAATATTACACAGGCTTAGTACTGTGCAGACGTCTATATTAGGAAAACACTAGTACTGGTTCATACTTTATGCAGATGCAGGATGTGTACTTTGTAATAATTCTCTCTTTTTGTTTCTTTCGCACTTACCATTGCTTGGTCAAACCCGTGAGGCTGGTGTGGGCACTTCTGTGGGTGTGCTGGGCCAAGTAGCTATTGAAAAATGAATAAATATGCTGTAAGAGGCTTGCAAGAAGGTGTTGGGACTCCGGGTCCTGCAGGTGTCATTTCTGGTAGCTGGCTCCCGTCCCAGGATCCATCGCCCAACAAGTCAGATGAGGCCTCCGTAAGAACGACAAAGATTTATTAGATGTGAAGCATCTTAAGGCGAACCTTAATCCGGTGGTGGTGGTGGTGGTGGTGGTGGTGTGCCGCGTGCCCACCCTTACTGCGCATGCGCAACCAGTTAAAAAAAAATAAAAATAAAAAACCTCCTCTCCCCCTCTCTCTCCTCTAGGCATCCCTCCCCGCGGCAACCACACCCACACTGCGCATGCGCCTCCCTTCCTCTCTCCCCCTCTTACACTCCCCCCCTCTCTCCATCCCTGCCCGCGGCGTCTAACTCCCCCCTGCACATGCGCGTCCCCCCCTCTCTCTCCTCTCCTACGCTCCCCCCCCTCTCTCCTCTACGCATCCCTGCCCACGGCGTTCACACTCCCACTGCGCATGCGTGTCACCCCCCCCCCTCTCTCCTCTCCTACGCTCCTCCCTCTCTCGCCTCGCGACGCCGACGCAGGCAGCGTCTGCTAGCGAGTTTCTTGGTTGAAAAAACCGACTGCTCGCGCTGCACAACCGTTCACTGGCCATCCCGTATATATAGCAATGGATCTTGACCTCCAAGGTGGTGCCGGTGGGAAATTTCTCCTGTTCGTTATTGAACAATAAAAATTCGCAGCGTGCGCGTTAACTAAAAGCGGAGTGCGGGTCTCTGTGTCCAGTCGGAGTCTTCTGTCTCTCATTGCCCATTAGCAGCGATTGGCATGTTCTAGTAGGAAAAACTGCTCCATCACTGCCTGCTTTGCGCCTCCCCAGTCTTCTCTCCTGCGCAACGCTGCGATGAGCGCCAGCGTCAACGCCGCCGCCAGTGTAAGCGTTAGCGCCCGCTGCTTCACATCTACACATGGTTCCCTTTAGCGGGAGATGGTGTAATTTTTTACATACTGAGAAGCAAAAGTGACAAGAAGTCGAGAGTTGAGAAGTAAGACAAGAAGAAGTGGAAGAAGTGAAATACAGTGATGTCTTCGGCTTTTATATCGCCGAGTTGCCAACCATGGGCGCATTGTCCGCATCTTCATCCAATATGGTGTCCGGTGGCCTTGAAGCTCCACCCACGAGAATGGGGACCGACGTCCAATAGATGCACGTGGAGAGGGCACCGTCGAAAAACGATGACCAAATATGGTCAGAACAAGAGCACCACGGTTTTGCGCACAGCACCAAATTTTGCACACGTTTGCAGATCTCGGCTGGGGCTGGTTCCAGGAATCCTTCCGGCCAGGGGGAGCAGAGTCCCTCTGCGCTTGTGTCGAGGAAAGGGACGGCTCGGTAGAAATGTACCCTACGCAGCAGGCGCCACGGAGGGAGGGGGGAGTGAAGGTTGCTCATTCAACCCCTCGCTGTCGCTGCCTTCTCTAATTTTCCGCGACTTCGCTCTTGTTGTGCAGCGGCAGTCGGATTAGTCTTGTTCGCCCCAACAGCCACGGCCGGACTAGACTCAGGAGGGAGTCTAGTCCGGCCGTGCAACAGCAAACACCTCAGCAGCTTGGACCACGGGGAGCTCACAATGGCCTTTTGTGTCGCGCTCATCTGCGGGGCGCAGAACCGGTCGGTAGAAGCTCTTTGTTCACGCCCGGCCGGCAGATATTCGCGACGTCCCGACTCCTCGTTTTGCCTGGAGCAGGTTAAGGAGCTGTTTGTCGGGTTAGCAGCCGCCGAAAGAATTCGACGCCGATGGCGATCGTAACAAAGGTAATTAACTAAACTCGCTTTGCATTGCACATGCGAGTATTGAGCAATAGATATGTGGAGCAACTGCCTGAGAAATACTACTCGATGTTTTCAGCACCACAAACAAAAAATGAGGACGGGAAAAGAACGACGCGTGGGCAGTAAACTTTCACTTTTAACTCGTCTAATCACAGCAAGACGTCGCAATATATAGGCAATTGTTACATGCGCAGAAGTTAACAGATCCACTCATCAGCCTTGCGGGACAGCCACTTGGCAAAAAAAAAGATCTATTGTAAACTTTTAATGAATGCATCACTATGCATCACATTCTTTCGTATGTGATATGCTTCCATCAGCTCTAGGGCAGTGTGATCCTGGCTTTTGCGCTGAATCTGAATCTCCTGAAAACGTGGTTCTCATGCGCAGTCTTTTCTTCGCGCTGGTGAGCGCGCCCAATCGTCTTTCTTTAACTTTTGTTCGTGTTCTCACGAACAACCAAAAGCGACCTTGGCCATGCCTTCAACCGTTGGAAGCACACGGTAGTATCAGAGAGATAGGCGAAACTGTTTCCGGGAGCTTCCCGAGAGCGAGCAAGAGAAGGGCAGATGGGTATCACGTTTGGTACAGGGCGTTCCGTCGAGCAGCGCGGCAAGGAGCGCCGAAGGGAAGGAGCGAGGAGGGCAATTTAGGGCGACAAATCTCCGAGCAGGCGGCCGGTATGCAAACAGACACACACGAGGAAAGCGGCGGTTCTTGCTTGTACAACACAGTGCGCATTCGACTCGGGGGGCAGAGCCCCAAGCTAAGCTATTTGCGCCTGCGCGATAACTTTGCGAGCGATATATTTGTCGGCTTCGAACGCCACCCATGAACTACACGGACGTAAGCATTAAAGCGCTTAAAGTGCAAACAAAACCAGCTGCAGTGAGCAAAGTGTCCCGCACCGTTAATGTTGCTAGCGCGCATAAGTTAAAGCAACACGTAACAAACAGGCCCTGAAGGCACACAAACCTCGGGCGGTTAGCTTTCATCGAGATTATTAAAATAACGACAGGCAGCGAGGCACGCACGTATACCAACGTAACCAACAAAAGCTAGCCGCTGCAGCGAACGCTATCGAAAGACATTCGTCGTTCAGTCAGCAGTTTCAAATCATAACGGTCACCGACAATCAAAACAGAAGGTTGCCTTTTCAGGCAAATATATAATAGTGAATGCATAAATACCTGTGGTCGGCAGGGATGCTGAAGAAGTGTTCGCCACTTTTTTCCCTGACGAGTCGCACTACTTCGCGCAGCAATAAACGTGCGCAATCGCTGCTCCTGGCTGCTGCGATGGAGTTCGCGTTTCTAATACCGCGCGCTTGCACGTTGCTGGTACGCTGCGCATGCGTGCGTGACGGCGGCGGTACCCAACGTAGCCGCGTCACGTGCACAGTCACGCTCACAAAACCTCACTTCACAACTGTACCTTGGAATAATTGTAGCTGGTTATAGTTTAGTTCAGAAACACGTATTTGTTTACTATTACGTACCACAGGGGCCTCGTTATTTTATTTTCATTAGGCCTAATGGGGCCTCCAAGTGCCGGGGCTACCAGGTTCGCTGTAATCGTTTCGACAGTAGTGACGCCTCATGGACCGGACGCCAAACTTCCATCATGCCTCGGGCCTGATCTTGCTCCGTTCCCCCCGTAAGCGTGCATGATTTTGCATATGCCTTGCCTCTGGGTGGTCTTAGTGTTCGCGGGATCTATGAGGTACCGCAGTATCCGCCACGTGCGACTCGTAGTGAGTTGACCGTCCATATCCGCGCATTTCTCTTCCCATTTTTGTTATTGCAGGTTAAGCGCGTGCTTTTCTATTTCTTTGTTGAGCTGCGCTATGCGTTTTCGCAGTCTCTTGTTGTGTCTCTGTTGTTTCCAACGGCGCTGTAGCTGGGTTTTAGCTTCCCACATGTGCATTATCAAATCATGAATGGTAGTCTACCACTATCCCTCAAGAGGAAGGTATATAACAGCTGCATCTTACCGGTACTTACCTACGGAGCAGAAACCTGGAGACTTACAAAGAGGGTTCAACTTAAACTGAGGACGACGCAGCGAGCGATGGAAAGGAAAATGATAGGTGTAACCTTAAAGGGGTACTGACACAAAATTTCGCGGCCGAGATAGCCTGCTGGATCGATTCCCGTGTACATGCGTGTACCATCTGCAAAATATCGACAGCGAATAAAGCTTGGAAGGTATTTTATATGAATTTTGAAGTTCGCGTGCGCGATCCAGCATTATAGGCCGCACCTGGCGGCATTGACACCCTCGGAGGTGACCCGAGGTGACCCCCCTACTAACAAGTTAAGGCCAAACCTCATAAGCGCGAAAATGCACGCGACTGCGACGAGCGACGCTGTGAGCGACGAAACGGGTCAGTCGCGCGACGTGTCGCCTGGTCATTTTCGCGCGATCGCTCGGTTTTTCAGATTTGGAAACCGTCGCCCATCGCCCGGAAGTGCTGTCACCAGAACAGGATGTACGTCAGTGACGTACTGCCGGTTGTCTCCGTGTGCTTTTCGACGCGCTCAAAATCATGGCCAACGGCGACAAGCGCAACGCGTACAATGAATGTTTATGCACGTGCATATGAAAAAAGGGCTGCAATGCAATAATAAACGCCTTCCGTTCCATTATGCATCAACGCATTTTATTTTTACATTGCATATCGCTGACTACGCGGCACTTTTCGTACAAGTAGACGGCCTCACGCCAGCAACAGTGGAGTTCGCTCGCCGAAGCCGTCGCGTGAATCAGGTTTGCCCGCGCAAGCGACAGTTCGCGCGAAGACAATCTACGTCGCGTCGCTCGTCGGTGTCGCGTGCATTTTCGCGCTTATGGGGTTTGGCCTTTATGATGACGTCGTAGCCGCCATTTCTGTTTTGACGCGCTCGCCGCTGCATACCGCTGCGCTGTTGGTGACTGCTCGGCGGCTGCTCGCGAGTGTGTGGCCGCGGCCAAGAGGAGGCGCTGCCGCGGCGCACGCGTTGAAAGTTTTGTGTTTGGCGACACTATAGTGTGCTGAGCGGAGGGGGGTTTCCTATGGGAGGAGGTGGCAGGGCCGGTGATGCCTTCCAACTTTCGCCGGCAGGCGGCGACGCTTGTCGCAAAGGTGTAGCCCGCGCGCCGGTTTGGCCGGTGTTGCTTAGTGCCTCCGGTGCCTCCGCAGCCTTTCAAGTGCTCCGTGCCTCGTGTCAGAAGTTGTCTCGGTGACGTCTGCGCTGTTTTTATCGTGTTTGCGCTGTTCTTTGTGTGCGCACGTGTAAATGAGAACTGCAAAGAGTAATGATGCAACGGGAGAAGCATCAGGGCAGGCAGAAAACATGCTTCGTGCCGTTGTGTCGGAGTGGCTATCGCTCAAACCCAGACAAGGTGTCAATGTTCGCCGTGCCGTCGGACGCTGCGCGACTTGCGGAGTGGGAGCGGCTCATAAAAAGAGAGGACCGCAAGCTGACTCTCACGTGTGTGGTTTGCGAAAAACATTTTGAGGATATCTACGTCGAAAGAACCTTCAAAGTTACAGCGAATGGCGTCGTCAACGAGATCGCCAGGGAGAGACCACGCCTGAAGCCCGACGCAGTGCCAACGGTATTTGACAACTACCCTTCGCACCTCCTGCCTAAAAAGGCAGCGAAAAGGAAAGTTCGGAACATTTGTGACCAACCAGCCGCTAAACGGCAAAAGTGCGGGGCCGTTACGGATGTCAGTAATGGGTCATCAAGCACAGACTGCAGTTCGTCCGAGGAGCAGCAGCAGCAGCCGTGCAGTGTACAGTCCAACGTGGTTCAAGCTGAACACCCGTTCTGTAAGATTTCAATCCCTGCGGCATGGACTCGGCTGACTGAAGCACCAGCTGGTTCTGTTGCCTACGCGCGTTATCGGGCCGAGAACAACAACTTTGCTGCACTATTTATTGAAAGAATGGTGACTTTTGGCGCTGTCATGCCAGAACGGGGTTCTGTGATGGCTACAGCATATTTCCGTGGGAAGGAAAAAGGCAAGCATGTGCTTATGACAACGCAAGAAGCGGAAGAATTAATCAAGCAAACTGCATCGCAAGTTCTCTGTGGTGGGTGTGGCCTTAAACCTGATTCTGGACAGTTCGCAGCATTCAGGGGACTGTATTTTTCTGAAAAGTGTCGGCTTGCTGTTGATAATGAAGGGGAGAGCTGTGCGCAGTGCAAATATTTGCGAAGACTAGTGCAAAATAAACTTCGCAGGAAAAAGCACGCAGCCCGCGTGCAGTCTGCAACAAACTCTAAACAATCGTGCAGTGCCATGAATTGCAGCAATGTCTCTCGTGCTTTGAAAAGAGCGAAAAGAAAACTGGCTAGTGTGCAGCAGCAAGTGGCCCATATGAAGGCCCAGAATGAGGCATTGAATGAATCTGCGGTGCAAGCAAGAATATCAACCCTCCCCCAAAAGCAGCAGCTTGCTGTGAAGACCTGTTTTCTTGCTGCGCGACGGCGATCTCCGAAAGGCATGTCGTATGATGAAAACTGGATTGTTGAGTGCGTTATGATGCGAATGCGAAGCCCAAGACTGTACGAGCACCTGCGCAGGGAAAAAATATTTGTTCTACCGGGGCGAGCTTGCTTGCAAAAAATACCTGCAGCGGTTTAAAGGCGGTTTTGGACTTAATCCAAATATATTTTCTGCCCTGAAAGAAAAAACCAAGGATATGGATTCCTTTAGCTGCCACGGGGGCCTGCTCATTGATGAACTCAAGCTGTCGGAGCATCTTAATGTGAAGTCTACTGGTAAGTCTATCTTGCGCTCAGTATTTACGATATGAAAATGTTCATGTGGACCTGCATGGAATGCATGATGCTATCCTTGCTTGGAACTACATGCACTAAAAGCGGCTTAATGAATCATTTTTATGTGTGTACTTGAAGTTCATAATATCGTTTTTTTTAGGCAATATAGAAGGCTTTGTCGACCTCGGAGAGCATACAGCAGATGATCAGAAGGGCGTCCTGGCTGACCATGGCATGGTTGTGCTGTTCCAACCTTTCACAGGTATGGTTTATCACATCAGACTGTACTTTTGAGGTAGCTGACTTTTTGAACATTTTTACTCTCCCAGGAAACTGGACACAAGTCCTGGGAGTGTTCTCCTCAAAAGGAAACGTGAAGGCTGCTACCTTGGCAAAGATTATCGTGGAGACTACCATTCTTGCAGAACAAGCAGGCCTTTATGTGGACACCATAACGTGTGACGGGGCCACATGGAACCGGAGTATGTGGCGTATTTTTGGAATACAGGGTAAGTGAATCACTCTGTGCAAGCATGAATGAAAATAGGTTGACATGTACATATTGCTTAATAATGCTTTCTGGGGTTTTACATCCCTAAACCACAATATGGTTACGAGACACTGTAGTGTAGATCCACATCAGTGTCTCACCGCGGCAGGTCACGTATATAGCTCATATGTGATTTTACATTTCATTGTGTGAGCTCGGCACAACTGCTTGGTGTATTTAGCATACTTATTTGAGCATTCTCAGGCATGCATGCGTTCACTCCCACACGCAAAAGTGTGAGTGAAAGACGATAGGTTTGAGTAAGTGTTAACATGAGTGCACGCTGGTAAATGAGTGTGAGCCCGAGTGAGCGCCAGTGTGTGAGTAGATATGCATGCAAAGCTTGGGGAAAGTAATTATGAGAGAGCACTTTGCTGTAGTGCTGACATATGGCATAGAATGAGTGCTACGTGCACGTGTGCACACAGTATTCATTCAATTGGAGTGCGGTGTTCTCCATTTGAATGTATTCAATTGATTAGAGTGTAACTACATGGCCCCGCCAATTTATGTCTTACTCTAGTGGGCACCACGTATCGCAGCACTTTGACTGCGGATGTTGTTCTTTCACTTTGTGATGAGACAATAACAGTGAGCTCCAATGTTCTCCTAACAGGCTCGTCATGTCGTCTGAGGAGCAGCACAAACCACCCAGTTGACCCACGAAGGCAACTTTATTTTGTATCGGATTTTCCGCATTTACTAAAAAATGTGAGGAATGGATTTGTCAGCAAGGGCTACATGACGCCATCTGGACACGTTCACTGCGGTATAATTGAAGTAGCATGGAAGGCTGATTGTGAGCATGTCACCCTTAAAGCAATGCCTTGCATTACGCTTGCTCATATAAAGCCAAATTCGTTTGCGAAAATGAAGGTGGACCTAGCCTTTCAACTCTTCGGAGATCAAGTGATCAAAGCAATAACCCTCTACAAGGAAAAAATAAGTTCTGTATACGATAAAGTGAAACCAACAGAAGATTTTTTGCTGCTGTTTAACCGGCTCATTCGTGTAATGACATCCCGAACAAGTGACTGTGCACTAAGGGCCAAGAGTGGTCATAATGAGTTTTTGAAGAAGTTCTTAGAATATTTAGATGAATGGGAAGCGTGCACTAAGACAGTGGGTGGTGGGTTTCTCTCTGAAAGTACGGCTGCCGGATTAAGGGTAACAATCAAGAGCACGCTTGACTTGCTGACCTACCTGAGCTCAACTGAGGGTTTCAGCTACTTGCTGACATCTCATTTGAGCCAGGACAAGCTGGAAAACCTCTTTGGAATTATCCGGCAGTCGTCGGGGTGCAATGACCACCCCACTGTATCTCAGTTTTTGGTGACTGTAAACCTAATGGCATTTTATAACCTAGCCAAATCTCCAAGGGGAGGTAACTGTCCTTCAGGTGTCGTTAAAGCATTGCTGAGCCCATCCTCATTGACGAGCACGCCTCAGAAAACTCTGTTGATGTCTATAGATGATCTCTTCGATAAAGGGAAGTTTGATGAGGCCGAAGAACTGGTTGATTCTGCTGTTGCTCGAAGTGACCACTCTGGCTATACAGAGAAAAAAAGCCACAGTGCCCTGACTTATTATGTCGCTGGCTATGTGGCTAGGAAGACTGTGGCGAAAAACTGTTGCCCCTAGCTGCGCTGCATGTCTATGTACAACACAATATGAGGCGACCATGGATATAGATTGCTGGTTCACAGCACATTTTGATAATGGCGGTCTGGTGTACCCAAGTCATGCCCTTTCAGAAGCCATATTACTTATGGAGAATTCATTTACTACTTTTTTCAGTAAGCATGCCTTGCACGAGGAGAGCTTGGCTGATTTTGGCAATAAGCTGCGTGTGGTCACCTTGCCAAAACTTGGTTGTCCTGAGCACGACGCAGCTACTAGGCTGTCAATTGTGAAGTTCTATATTTTGTTAAGAATGAGGTTCTATATTAAAGGGCTCAACAAGGACAGAGAGGCTCATAGGCAGCGACAGAAATTGTTGAAGTTGAGACGCTGCAACTAGGTTGCTAATAATGATGCACTGTGTTTCATTTTTTGTATGTAAACTAGTTTCTTGCCTGAATGGTGCGGCCAGGTGTACTCTTTTAGCAATTTTATGCAGCACTTTGTTTTCTGTTGGAGTACAGATTAGGATCTTTCCAACTTTTTTTGTATTGAGGAGTTGTGTGTGTATTTCCCTGCATGTTTGTTATATATTTGTCACTGCGTTTTACTGATTAAGAATTGGTATTATGACTATTTGTAGTTTGCCCCTACTGTTGAGCGTTTTACATTTATGCGTGTGTTGTGTGTTTTGCTCATTACTTATGTTTGATTTTCTGTTGAAGTACAGATGAGGTTTTTCACTAATATTTTGTATTAAGCAGCTGTGTGGGTATTTCTCTGCCCGTTAATCATTTTACACTGTGTGTTGCTGATTTAAAAACTGGTATTATGACTATTTCTATTGTCTCTTCATTGAGCATATGTTTACATTTATGTGTGTGTTGTGTGTTTTTCACATTACTTTTGTTTGATAAGCTGATGGTTAAGTTGTGGCACAGTAGGAAGTCTCACCCCACCTTAAAATGTTAGTTCATTGTGGTTAAAAACAAGAGCCCATATTCACAAAGATGCCTTGCACTTGATTTTTTTTGAGGCAATACTTCTGCAAATCACAATGCTAGACTAATGAAATTATCTAATTGAGATGTCGATTTTGACTGATGACCCCTTTTCGGTTTCTTTGTACTTACTTCTGTTAAAATGAAATTCAAGCTCCAGACACATTCGTAATGTTTTTTTTTTTTTTTCTGTGAAGTGAGCAGTGCCTTTCAAATAAAATGCATGAGTAGTGAATCCTGTTCAGACTGGCTTATGTTCATTGCATGTGGTCTAGAAAATACAAATGCCATGCTGGAAAGCACGGGACAGTGAAAGTGACCCCACACCACCCTACATTTGCATATAAACGATGCTCTATTAACTACAGACTTGCTCATGTAGTACAACAAAGCAGTAGGCACAGCTGAGCTGCGGAAACATCGAAACAATTAACCGATCCGAAATTGTGGTGCTTATGCTGATATCTGCAGCACTGGGTGAGCACAATTAATCTTGTTGGTGAAGCGAACGAAGTGCAAAAGCTAGTGTCAAAATTTTTGCAAGAAATAGTGCATTTGCGTAATACCAGCGTTACATGGGCATTTGTGATTACTGTCGACGCGCTCCGGGTCAAGTATCTGATCGCGATTAAGAATTATCGTAGCCACACGATCCGCGGACTACCTCGGCACGTGTAGATTATACACTCATCAAGTACATGGTGGTACATCATACCGAAACAGATGCGCCGCTAATATAATAAAACATGACCACGACTGAGAGGTGCGGATTGCAGTTGACTGGATCGACTTCCGAGTAAAATCACAGCGTTGAAAACAGCGCGAAAACCGGATGAAAGCTAAGGAACAAACAAGCGCTGTTCCTTATCCTTCTACCCGTCTTCGCGCTGTTTTCAACGGAATAAGATGTGCCAACTTGCCATTCAAGACGCCCTCCTGCTAGTAAAATTGCCAGCGAATGTTCCCGCGCAGCAGCGAAGTATCCGAGTCGGACTTGATCGCGATCGAAATTGCCGCGAGCCATATGCGACACAATTTCTTGCGTCTAGTGTGTCAACCTTAGCTGATTGTTTTGAACAGGCAAGTTGGGTGTGTCGTAGTACAATCATTGCGACTTTTCTACTTCGCTTTGGTTTCGAATGGAAGGCGAATGCTGAAGGCGTGTAACTTAAGAATTTAAGGTGCACGTTAAGAACAAGGTGGTCGAATTTCCGGAAGCTCACTACGGCGTCTCTCATAATCATATCGTGGTTTGGGACGTACAGATATATATAGAAGACGGAGTCGCGAGAACTAGCAGACGACGTGGGATACGTTTGAAACGCTGCGTCGTTTTGTCGTGCCGAACCAGTTGAGGATTCTCTGCGGGCAGTAATTTGGCGCTAAGATTTTCCCCTCCCGGTGAAGTGCTTTGACGAGTGTGCTAAAACCACCGAAGTACATTCGCGGCAGAAAGCGCCGTGCTACGCAGCTGAAAGCGGAGGAGCCGCCGACGCGCGGGTAGGGGGGACCTTAGCGAGTCGCAGCGCCGCCATGCGGTGAGTGTGGGAAGGCATCAGCGCGATGGCCACGCCAAAGCGCCCGCTCAGCACACTAGCCAGTATATTCTAGGCACTATACTACAGCTATAGTGCCTAGAATATACTGGCTAGTGTGCTGACCGCGCGTGTTCGCGTGGCCACCGCGCTGATGCCTTCCCACAGTCACCGCACGGCGGCGCTGCGACTCGCTAAGGTCTAGGGTTCCTCGATGCGCGCGCTCCCCTCCGCCGCCGTGGAGGGTGGAGACAACAGCGTCGTCTGCTACGGCGTCCGCCATTACGATGCCCTCTCCGCAGGCCGCCTATAGCCACGATAGGCAGCCAACGGGCGTCGCGCGGCTGCATGCGGAGTTCGTTGGTACTCAAACAACATGACAAAAATACAAAGTTTTCGCATCGGGAGTGTGAAGGTCTCAGATTTCTATTGTCTAATCCTTATTTTTAAAGCGACATTAGCAGCTGGAGTTGCTCGCAGCAGAAAACTACCGTACACGCCAGCCGCGTTAACACGTTCAGTTAGCATCTTCTTGGGCTAGTCAGTAATTATTTATATTGGTTAAAGATGCGAAACACACGCACCCAAGTCCCATGGCCTTTCATTGTGTCTGTGTGTTTTGTGCCTTCCACAAAAGTGTAAAAACAGTTTTGCCTGCCGTGCGAAAAAAAGAATTTAAAAAAAAAACCACGTGCTGTCACGAGAAAAGAGAAAAACTGTGAATGCACACCATATTTTCAGATCTTGTTTTCGAATTATTCATCAGCTACCCCATTTTACTGACCACACCCTGCAACGCACAGTATTCTGAATTTTGTTTTCATCTCTTTTACCTTACTGTAAAAAGCAGATGGGCGAAAAAAAATTGTTGAATACATATCATACTATTTGGGGCTCTACATACGGCTTTTATGTCATTAAGTCATGAAATTTATGGCATTAAATCATGTACACACGTACACGCACGCGCACACACACGCAATCACACGCACACGCGTAGAAACACACTCGCACACACACGCATGCGAACATGCTCGCACGCACGCACACACACATGCACGCACAATCATGCGTACATGCGCACACGCACACGTACGCACACACACACGCCTGTACACGCACACACAGACACACACGTACACGCACGTGTACACACGCACACACGTACAAACCCACACAGGCACGCAGATATGCACTCACGCATTCGCACATACGAACACACACACATGCACGCACAATCATGCGTACATGCGCACACACACGCCTGTACACGCACACACAGACACACACGTACACGCACGTATACGTATACACACGCACAAACCCACACAGGCACGCAGATATGCACTCACGCACACGCATTCGCACATACGAACACACACACAGGCTCGCACTCACACGTACACATACACACATACACACGCATGCGCGCACACACACACGTACACAAAAACACGCGCACACATCAGTACACCCACACACGCACGCACACACACGTACACGCACGCATACACACACTCACCGACATGCATGCGCACACACACACGTACGCGCGTGCGCGCACACAGACACGCACGCGTACACGCACACACACGCACGCACAACCATGCGTACATGCGCACAAACACACACGTACACGCACATGCCGTCACCGCTCGGCAATACGCGTCCGGGAACCAGCTGACTAACGCCAAGGCGTCGTTTCTGGACCTACAATGCGAGAAGAGTGAGTGCCCCGAAAGTATTCTTGCGGCAACGTATACGTTGGGGCAAGTTAAGTCGAGCGAGAAGGCCAACGTAAGCGCGGCGAGTTATAACCATTATAACTCTCCAAATGCTGAAATGGCATAACTTAGGCTGCGCAAACACGAACAGTCCGCGGGTTACCATTTATCGCGCTTGATCTTTACCAGCCACAGGAGTCGCCTTTTTGGATATTTCGGAAATCTGAACATCTTCTAGTCATTTCGCGAGTGGTTTGTGCACTGTGGCACGCAACACCCGGGCATTTTGTCCGAGAAAACGCCGCGCACCTGTCTCACTCAACCAGCCGCGACGAGCCGGGGGGGAGCCGAATGGCGGCCGCCGATCGGAAGGCGGCATTCACCCCCTCAAAGAATGGCTCCACCCTCCAAGGGGGCGCGCGCATCGAGGAACCCTACTAAGGTCTCTCGCGCGTCGGCGGCTTCAGTGCTTTCAGCTGCGTAGCACTGCGCTTGCTGCCGCGAATGTAGTGCTCTTCGTTGCTTTTAGCACACTCGTCAAAGCACTTGACCGGAAGGGGAAAATCGTAGCGCCAAACTACTGCCCGTAGAGAATCCTCGACTGGTTCGGCACTACAAAACGACGAAGCATTTCACGCGTACCTCACGTCGTCTTTCTCGCGACTCGGTGCTTCACCACCAAAGCGAAGTAGAAAATTCGCAATGAATATACACCGACACACCCAAATTGCCTGTGGAAAACAATCAGCCAAAGTTGACACGTTAAGGTTGGTTCACACCGGCGACCGGTCGCGCGACCAAGTTAGTAGCTTTGCGACTGGTCGCAAACTGTCGCAAACAGTCGCTTTGGTCGCAAAGCGACTGAGTCGCTCGCTTGCGCGACTTTTCAGTCGCGCGACTGCAGTCGCAGGACGGCTAGAATCAATCAGCGAAGCTCAGAAGTGATGTCAGCTTTTGTTTACACCGGGCGCATTGCTTTTTTTTTATTGCGCTCGCCCACTGCCGCCGCGTCGCGTCGTCTGCTCGGCGTCCGTGTGCGCGCACGCGAGCGAAAGCAAGCAGACGGCAGCGCCGGCAAGGTCAACATGGCGACACCTGTTTATGCAGTTTCCTTCCGCATCGAACGTATCATGTCGTCATCCTGCGCTGTGTGGCCCGTAAGTTCGCAACCTACGCATTTATTTAATTTATATTTACGTCCTGAAGCTTCGAGAGCAATGTATTCGTCGGTACTTTGCAGTGCTTCCAAGATTCATTCTCAAATTCTTGGAGACAAGGCTTATCAGGCAGGGTTGAAGAACACGGCCAATCTCAATAACAAAGACAGAACATACCTGATGCTTTGTCCCCAGCGTGAGATGACAAGAAGCGATAGCTGATTTCCCCATTTATTCATTGCTGTGAAGAGAGTGGGCGAGTAGCAACCGCCATTTCGCATCGAAGCGGGCGGTCGCGTCTGCATGGGTGCTGCCATGTTGGCTTCTAGCCCCAGCTACTGTGCGGCCAGTCGCAAAGCGACTAACTTGGTCGCGCGACCAGTCGCCGGTGTGAATCAGCCCTCGTGTCGTAAGGATGGCTCACGGCAATTTCGATCGCGATCAATTCCGACTCGGATTCTTCGCTGCTACACGGGAACATTCACTGGCGATTTTATTCGCAGAAGGGTGTCTTGAAGCGCAAGTTGGTACTTGTCATTCCGTTGAAAACAGTGCGAAAACGGGTCGAAGACTAACAACAGCGCTTCTGTTGTTTATTCCTAAGCCTTCATCCAGTTCTCGCGCTGTTTTCAACGCAGTGATTTTACTCGAAGTCGATCCAGCTAACTGCGATTCGCACCTCTCAGTCGTGGTCATATTTTATTATATTAGCGGCGCATCACACTCGGTATGATGCACCATCATGGACTTGCAGAGTGTAACCTACACGTGCCGATGTAGTCGGGTCGTGACACGCTACTTAATCGCGAGCAGATACTTGAGCCGGAGCGAGTCGACAGTAATCACAAATGCCCATGTAACGCTGGTATTACGCAAATGCACTATTTCTTGCAAAAATTTTGACACTAGCTTTTGCACTTCGTTCGCTTCACCAACAAGATTAATTGTGCTCACCCAGTGCTGCAGATATCAGCATAGGCCCCATACTTCGGGATCGGTTGTTTCGATGTTTCTGCAGTACAGATGTACCTGCTGCATTGTTTTACTACATGAGCAAGTGTGCATTGAACAGAGAATGGTTAATATGCAAATGCACGGTGGGTGGGGTCACTTTCACTGTTCCGCGTTTTCCAGCATGACATCCGTATTTTCTAGACCACATGCGATGAACATAAGCTAGTCTAAATAGGATTCAGAACGAGAGGTAAACGCAAAAAAAAAAAAAAAAAAAAAGACGAACAGGGGTCATTAGTCAAGAACAACATCTCCATTAGATCATTTCATTACAGTCTAGCAGTGTGATTGGCTGAAAAATATTTTCGTGCGAAGCATATCTTTATGAGTATTATGCGCTCTTGCTTTTAAACACAATGAATTAACAGTTTAAGGTGGGGTGAGACTTCCTGTGGTCAAAAAATTCAATTTTATAATTTCAAATTATCTGATAGAGGATTTCTTTGAGAAAATGTATCGCATTTGGGCACTCGCGATTTCAAAAAGATTTTGAGGTCCCTTTTTTTGTTTTGACACACTGACAGGTGATGCGCGCGTACTCCTACGTTATTTCTGCGTTTTTCTCAAAAGAACATTTTTGAAATTTGTGTACCTTTTTCTCGGGAACTAGCGGGCATAAGAAAACAAAGATTTCCACGTGTTATCTAATGGCATTTACATAACTGGTACTAGAGTCAAAGCCTATGCGCATTTGTATTTTTTTAGTATAAAAAATAATTCATAAGTGGCCATTTTCATAAATCAACAAACGTAAAAAAACATGACAAATCTAGTTTTTGTTGTACGCTCATAATTTTAGTTCAACTACTGTAAAGCATTAGTCACTACCTTTTTGCAAAATTGCAATGCTCCACAGATGGCAGATATTATTTAAGCAGTGCATTAGTAGAAAAACAAACAAAAATAAAAAAATAAACGATTTCGAACTATCTCTGAGCTCTAATGCAACCTGCGCCTACCTTTAAAATACCTCGAAAATTTTAGTCATAGCTTTCATTACCACTGCTGTATAGCCAAGATATGAAACTCACTTTCAAAGTTTCACGCCACCTCAATAACTGAAAATGTAATCTGAACTTCACTTTGAAAAATCCCACCGTTCCGCAACTACATTAGCCATCAACTCATCAAACATAAGTAATGTGCAAAACACACAACACGCGCATAATTACTCTTTGCAGTTCTCATTTACACGTTCGTACTAGAAGATTAGCGCGAACACGGTAAAAACAGCTCAAACGTCACCAAAATAACTTTGGACACGGGGAACGGAGCCCTGATAAGCTGCGGAGGCACTAACATACACCGCAACACCGGCGCGTGTGCTACACCTTTGCGACAAGCGTCGCAGCCTACCGGCCAAAGTTGGAAGGCATCACCGGCGCTGCCACCTCCTCCCATTGAAAACCCCCTCCGCTCAGCACACTAGCCAGTATATTCTAGGCACTATACTACAGCTTTCCCGTTTCCTGCTCCCAAGGACTTCTTGATTTCCCTGTGCTGCCTGGTCTGCAGTGACAGGCCACAATGCCGAAATCCTTCTGCGCTGTTTCCTTCTGCACGTCGAAGTCGGGATCAGGCGTATCGCTGCATACGTTTCCCCGCGACGAACCTCGGCGGCAGAAGTGGATCGAGTTCGTGTGCGCTTGTGGACGTCAGGAGTATCAGGACTGGTCCCCCGTGCAGAACAGTCGCGTTTGCGGGCTCCATTTCGAGGCGCATTGCTTTAACACAAAGGCGCCGGATTTGGCGTACATGGGTCGTCCGACTCGACCCTGTGCATCGCTCACGTCTGGTGCTGTGGTGTGGCTTTTTTTGGCACCAACAAGTTGAAGGGCATCACAATGTTATCAGGTGATTTAATCGAATATTGAACGTAGAAAAATCGAACGTCCTGCAGAACATTTGTGCACGAATATGTCGGGTCTTACCATTGTACATTGCCGACGCGAGGTTCATCGTGGTCGTCGTCGCTGGTATCGCTGCCGCTTCCCGACGAAGCACTCCTCGCCAGCGGGTCAAACCTGAAGTGATTCGCCACGTCGAAAATTCCTTCCATCCCCGCCGCAAGAAAATCGTCGCCATTAGACGACGATGAGCCCGACGACGACAGCGAGGACGAAAGCGGCGACGACATCACGCAGCGTGTGTAACAAGCGAATGCAAGCAGACGATGCAGACCACGCGGAAGTGCGTCACTGTTCTGTGCTCACGCGACCGAGCGTTTCACTCGCTAGGTGGTGATAGTTGCACCCGGCGGCTTGTCGTTTTTGGAGCTCTGTCAAACCGAAACTGAGGCTGTGTCGGTAATGAGGAGCTAGTAATTAATTATCTGTCGCGCGCTGGAGCAAACGATGTGCCGTGTTATGACTAACAGGCCCCCAGCAACACATTGCAGCAAAAAAAACGCGGGGCGAAAATTTTTGTGTCAGGACTCCTTCAAAGGAGTACTGACACGTTTTTTCGAAGGCGAGCTTGCTCTGTCATGCAAATCTCCTGTATGCATAGATGGCCCTGAGCGAGTATCAAGCTCAGCAAATGCTGATAAGATATTTTATTTTGATATTAAAGTCAATTTTCTCGCGGCATCCGTACTGACATCAGCACTAACCTGACGTCAGGCTACAGCACTAATCCTCTGGTGACTTCACGCAGCAGTCTGGCTAGTTGTGATGACGTCAAGCACCAAAACACAAAAAATGGCAGCTTGCGCGTCGCCTTCTCGATCATCTGCTCGCGCCGTGCGGTCGTGCGGTCACTGTCATCCAGTGTACTTGTGAAGCGAGTAAGCGGAGTCTGGAATAGAGTGCGTGCACGCGAATACAAAATATACGCTTATCAGAGGGCAAGGGAATCGTCTGACTTCGAATTTGTCGTCATGGCACCGATATTTTGCCCTGTGAAGTCTCGTGCCAGTGAAACGGGGGAGAATAGGTGCAAGTTCCACCGATTCCCGTCCGATCCGGCGCTGAGACACGCGTGGGTCGACTTCGTGCGCCGCGGTCGAGGCGGAGACTGGACGCCAAGCAAGCGGAGTTTACTCTGTTCGCTCCACTTCACTCCGGACACGTACACGCGCAGCATGCAGTTGCTGACCGGCTTCGGATTGTCGACGAAAAATCTGCGCCGAAGAATCTACGAATCGACGAAGAATCCCAACGTTGTGCCCCACTGCCGCAACCGCGCATCACGTTGCCTTTCAAGGATATAAAAAAGAGTCTGCAGCGGCAGCAACTTAAAGCGTGCAGGCGATCCCGAGTTGCGTGCTCCATTGGAGGTTACTCGTGTTATCGAAATCTTCACACTTGTTATCGGAATCAGTGTTGCTTTCGTGCATAGCTACGCCGTGCACTTCAGTTGTTGAGTTTAGACATGGTGAACATGCAATTCTGATAATGTACGAGTTCATCATTGTGCAGCTAAGCATATGTCAGGCTAATGCCGTCTTTCAGGTTCCTCTTCACATCTTACCTAGTCCATGAAGTTAAGACGACTACCTTTCAGAAATTTGGAGAATGTGTTTACTACCATGTGTGCAAACTTAGTAGCTTTTTCTGTTTTGTTATTGTCACGTTACCAACCGTGGCCTTTGCCTCATTACTTTCACACGTGTTATCGAAATCAGTGTTGTTTTCATGCATAGCTACACCGTGTACTTCAGTTGTTGGGTTGAGACATGGTGAGCATGCAATTCTGGTAATGTACGAGTTCATCATTGTGTAGCTAAGCATATGTCAGGCTAATGCCGTCTTTCAGGTTCCTGTTTACTTCTTACCTAGTCCATGAGGTCAAGACTCAGAAATTTGGAGAACGTATTTACTGCCATGTGTGCAGACTTAGCAGCTATTTCTGTTATGCTATTGTCACGTTACCAACTGTGGCCTTTGCCCATAGGTCGGCAAACTTACTCATGAGTCGACTCACTCGGACTCACTCAAACTCAGACCGTGCCATGAGTCTGAGTCTGGGTGAGTTATGTTTTGGTGAGTTTGAGTCCGAGTGAGTCGGGTTGAAGCAAATTTTTGTGTGTGAGTCCGAAGCACAGGACATATTTCTTGAGTCTGAGTGAGTTCCACTTTTCTTTTTTGCCAACCTATGATCCTACCTACTCATCTCCAGCATTACTATCAGCCTTACCTGGATTCACGCTTATACTCACGTCTACTCATACGTATTTCAAAGCAGTGTCGTTCACACACCATTTCAATATTTATTGATCAGAGGAAAGAATTACGTAGGGAGGTGCCTGGACCTCCCATCCCTACCCCCCCCCCCCCCGCCAACTGTTCCAGGGAAGTTTTTGATAAATATATCTTACGTTGTCATATATTTCAAGAAAAATCACCTTACTTGTTTGCGAGCACTCATAACTCGTATTCGAAGGTTCTATATCAAAAGGCACCAAGAAAAGCACCGATTACGTGAGATATTGGCGTTAAAGAGCATTGACACCATGGTCAAAAAAGCGAATTCTAGGCTATTGGACTGATGAGTCAACTCACTCGGGCTCACTCAGACTCAGATCGAGGCGTGAGTCTGAGTGAGTCCAGGTCAGTAATGTTTTGGTGAGTTTGAGTTTGAGTCCAGTTGAAAAAAAGCTTTCGTGAGTGTGAGTCCGGCTCAGGAAAATTTTTGTGAGTCTGAATTCGAGTGAGCCCTAAGAGCAAAATATATTTCATAGGCGAGTCCGAGTGAGCTCCACGAATTTTGTTGACCTATGCCTTTGCCTCATTACTTTCACACGTGTTATCGAAATCAGTGTTGTTTTCGTGGATAGCTACACCGTGTACTTCAGTTGTTGGACATAATTTTGCTGTGGGCAGCGTGACCCGGACTGAGGACAAAAGAAATGTACACGCACAGGCGCTGACTAACAACTGGTTTTATTTCTTCACACACGCGGTAAATAAATAAAAAAATAATCACGTGGAGTGTTCATGTCGTGACAGGGTGTCACCTGATTACATCGTTCAAGAATTGCACTTTTTAGATGTGAAGCATCTTAAGGCGAACCTTAATCCGGTGGTGGTGGTGGTGTGGGTGGTGGTGGTGTGCCGCGTGCCCACCCTTACTGCGCATGCGCAACCAGTTAAAAAAAAATAAAAATAAAAAAACCTCCTCTCCCCCCTCTCTCTCCTCTAGGCATCCCTCCCCGCGGCAACCACACCCACACTGCGCATGCGCCTCCCTTCCTCTCTCCCCTCTTACACTCCCCCCCTCTCTCCATCCCTGCCCGCGGCGTCTAACTCCCCCCCTGCACATGCGCGTCCCCCCCTCTCTCTCCTCTCCTACGCTCCCCCCCCTCTCTCCTCTACGCATCCCTGCCCACGGCGTTCACACTCCCACTGCGCATGCGTGTCACCCCCCCCCCCCCCTCTCTCCTCTCCTACGCTCCTCCCTCTCTCGCCTCGCGACGCCGACGCAGGCAGCGTCTGCTAGCGAGTTTCTTGGTTGAAAAAACCGACTGCTCGCGCTGCACAACCGTTCACTGGCCATCCCGTATATATAGCAATGGATCTTGACCTCCAAGGTGGTGCCGGTGGGAAATTTCTCCTGTTCGTTATTGAACAATAAAAATTCGCAGCGTGCGCGTTAACTAAAAGCGGAGTGCGGGTCTCTGTGTCGAGTCGGAGTCTTCTGTCTCTCATTGCCCATTAGCAGCGATTGGCATGTTCTAGTAGGAAAAACTGCTCCATCACTGCCTGCTTTGCGCCTCCCCAGTCTTCTCTCCTGCGCAACGCTGCGATGAGCGCCAGCGTCAACGCCGCCGCCAGTGTAAGCGTTAGCGCCCGCTGCTTCACATCTACACATGGTTCCCTTTAGCGGGAGATGGTGTAATTTTTATAATGCAGAGCAACCGACGTCTGGTTGACGCACGTGCTCTGGTTAACATGCGTGTGGTATGCTTCCACAATCTCGCGAAAGACTTGGTTAATACTTCTGTACACTATCTGTGTTTCATGAAACATAGGCTCACAATGGCACGTTTTACAATGCGCAGCCAGGTTCGTGCTAGCGGTATTCTTGACAGCGGCGTTGTGCTCCCTAAGACGCACGTTAATGCACCGCCCCATCTGCCCAAAGTATTTCTTACCACATAACAGTGTAATGGCATACACTACTCCCATTGAACAAGGCACAACCGCTTTTTGTGCTCTATAGTACATGTATCTTTACACACGGGTTTCGGTTTTTTGACGAGAACTCGCCCAACTCGCCGTTCTGATTCAGTTGTTGGGTTGAGACATGGTGAACATGCAAATCTGGTAATGTACGAGCTCATCAGGGAGGACATTGTGCAGCTAAGCATGTCACACTAATGCCGTCTTTCAGGTTTCTGTTTACTTCTTACCTAGTCCATGAGGTCAAGACTCAGAAATTTGGAGAACGTAATTACTGCCATGTGTGCAGACTTAGCATCTCTTTCTGTTTTGTTATTGTCACGTTACCAACCGTGGCCATTGCCTCATTGCTTTCACACGTTATCGAAATCAGTGTTGTTTTCGTGCATAGGTACACCGTGTACTTCAGTTGTTGGGTTGAGATATGTTGATAATGCAATTCTGGTAATGTACGAGTTCATCATTGTGTAGCTAAGCATATGTCAGGCTAATGCCGTCTTTCAGGTTCCTGTTCACATCTTACCTAGTCCATGAGATCAAGACAACAACCTTTCAGAAATTTGGAGGACGTATTTACTGCCATGTGTGCAAACTAAGTAGCTTTTTCTGTTTTGTTATTGTCACGTTACCAACCGTGGCTTTTGCCTCACTACTTTCACATGTGTTATCGAAATCAGTGTTGTTTTTGTGCATAGCTATGCCATGTGCTTCAGTTGTTGAGACATGGTGAACATGCAATTCTGGTAATGTACGAGCTCATCAGGGAGGACATTGTGCAGCTAAGCGTGTCAGACTAATGCCGTCTTTCAGGTACCCGTTTACTTCTTTACCTAGTCCATGAGCTCAAGACGACTACCTTTCAGAAATTTGGAGGATGTATTTACTGCCATGTGTGCAGACTAAGCAGCTCTTTCTGTGTTGTTATTGTCACGTAACCAACCGTGGTCTTTGACTCATTATTTTAACATGTGTTATCGAAATCAGTGTTGTTTCCGTGCATAGCTACACCGTGTACTTCAGTTGTTGGGTTGAGACATGGTGAACATGCAATTCTGGTAATGTATGAGTTCATCAATGTGTAGCTAAGCATATGTCAGGCTAACGCCGTCTTTTAGGTTCCTGTTCACTTCTTACCTAATCCATGAGGTCAAGACTCAGAAATCTGGAGAACGTATTTACTGCCATGTGTGCAGACTTAGCAGCTCTCTGTTTTGTTATTCTTACTTTAGCAACTACAGCCTCTTTCTTGAATTTCATGTGTGTTAGCCTAAGTGTTGACTTCCTTCTGTAGTGCTGGTCATATAGCATCTGTTTTGCATACGACCAGAAGAAAGGTCAGTGACACAGGCTGTTCTGCCTAAAGAAATAAATCAAGTTGAACATGTTTTCTTTTATTGAACTGCATCTCCATGATGTTCGTATACTTAAAGCCGCAGTAGTCTTGTGGAGGGAAATTTTGACGCAGCTGGGCAGGACCACTTGCTTTCGTTTGCCAAGGCGATGCCAGACCCATCTTACAAAGGGATGATGTCGCCTGAAATATGAATGCAATACGATATAAAATGCAGTGGCAAGAGTAAAGGTGGACGTATCCTGCAGCTGAATCAAATGTGTGCACAGAGTCATATTCCAGAACCATCTACTGACAAGGGGCCCTTTCGAGCAGACAAAATTACGAAATAAAACGTCATTGTTATGTAGCATGCAGATTCCTTTTTAGCAAGTACAGATATGCAGAAACACTTCATTTTATTTATCGTTTACTTAATCAACCTAGGGCCAAAGGCACTAGCGAAAACTATGACTTATAGAGGGGAAAAAAACAATGAAGTACATAAGTCAATCACAAAGAACGTGAAAGGCGAGATCAAGTAATCTGATTTGTGAAGAACTATCTAACAATGTAAGCAGCAGCTATTCTAAGCTTGCAGATTTTATTTCACATATTGTGATTTCGAGATCGTGCATAATTTGCGCTGCTTGACGACCAGAGGTGTCCAACGCCACTTATACATGTATTTTTTCATGTCCCTTTATTTAGTTGGACATGCGATATGGAATATGGACATAGCAATATTAGCAAGTAAAATGCGCCTATGCACGTTTTGAGTGAGTGGATGACACGTCGTACTTGCGACCACCACACTTTAGCAGGAAGTATACCGAAGGCATGCACTTTGCATGCCACAGGCAGCTTGCGATTCGGCGTACTTCAGCTTCAACAGCAACAGCTAACTTAGATCAACCGCAGCAGTAATACCTATGGATTTCCGGTGCCTCAATGACGCCTGGTCGATCTTCCATCAAGGGTAGTACGTTATCTCGAGGGCGTGAATGTCTAAGCACCCACGCTGAAACGTCGGGTGCGCGGTGACACAGGCTGCCTCATCCGGCACTAGAGCGCGACATTGTCGATTTCCCGACAGCACACCGACTACGTCCGTGTCCATCGGGTGGCAACTCCCACAGAGGCACCTACGCAGATTACGTTATCGATATAATGTTCAGGCGTTACGACCAGCAAGAGGTTGTCATACTGCGTGAGCAGTGCGGCTGCATAGGAAAGCGGCAGGACAAAGCATACATGCGGTGTCGAATCTGCGCCTAGTACCAATAATTTCAAGCAAGTAATAGCATTAGGAAATCCACACGAACGCTATTGACTTCCGTAGAACATCCGGAAGATGCCCGCGCAAGATCAAGCAAAAAACAGCGAATTCTTACCGTTCGACATTCCCGATGCGCAAGCCGTCTGCATGGCGCTATCGCTCTCAGACGACTCGTCTTCTGACGTACTTGCAAGCGGGTCGAATGCGAAATGATTCGCGGGGTCGGCAAGCTCGGCATCTTCCTCTCTGCCGAAGTCGTTGCTGCCGTCGGAGTCTGTTGACAAATATTCGTCCATCGTTGAAGGCGCGACGGTTGCCACATGTGCGGCGCGCAGCAGACGAAGCAGACGATGGAGCTACGCGCGCACGAGGATACGTCACGAAAGCGTGCGCATTCACATACTACCGCCTGGTGGCGCTACTCGTCCCATTGCCGTGACGTCAGGGTACAGAGTGACCCGAAACTATCTTTTAAAAACATGCTGTAATTAATTTTTCAGGGCGCACTCACGCTTGCCGGTGCATTTTCTAGGCTCTTGGGAACCTGGTCTATCATTTGACGCAATAAAACGATAAGTGAAAAATTTCGTGTCAGTACTCCTTTAAGAGACAGGAAGAGAGCAGAGTGGGTCAGGGAACAAACGGGGGTTAAGGATATCATAGTTGAAATCAAGAAGAAGAAATGGACATGAGCTGGGCACGTAGCATGTCGGCAGGATAGCCGCTGGTCATTAAGGGTAACTGACTGGATTCCAAGAGATGGCAAACGCGTGAGGGGGGAGACCGAAAATTAGGTGGTTAGATGAGATTAAGAAGTTTGCAGGTATAACGTGGCAGCAGAAAGCACAGGACCGGGTTGATTGGCGAAACATGGGAGAGGCCTTTGCCCTGCAGTGGGCGTAGACAGGCTGATGATGATGTGCAGTAACCGGGTGTCTATTCTCTCGAGCCCAGCTGTCGACGGCATCGTTTGCGTCACGCGCTCGATGTCCCGCCGAAGTTTGTCTGTCCATTGTTCTATGTCTTTGATGTCTTCAACCTGTTGCTTGTCTCGATTTTTTCGTAGTAGGTTCCAGTTGGTGATCTTCATTTGGCGACCGGCATTGTGTTCCTGTGGGCCGCCTTCTGCTTCTATGGATATAATGGTCACTACCCAAGTCTTGCATGGTGTTCGTCCAAGTCACTTTGCGCGTATTGCAGGTAAAAGTAAGGTCTGGCTAGGTGTCGGTGCTGACGCTGTTGCCCTGTCTTGTTGGTGCCGCTGGGTCAGTGACCAGCTCGAGGCCAGCGTGTTGCGCTGTTGCCCACAAATGCCTGCCTTTCGTATGATCGTGTTTGTAACCGCACGCCGTGTGCACCGCGTTGAAGTCGCCCCCAATGAAGAGTTGTTGCCCCTGCGCGATATCGAGTGCTCGTTTGAAGAGGACATGGAAGCGGTGTTCGCGGCATCTGGGAGTGCTGTAGATGTTGAGTACGAAGATGCTGTCGGGCGTCTTGCGCGGTGGAACAGTTGTACGAGGATGTTTTCAATATCCTGGTCTGTTGGCTGGTGATTTGCCGTAGACGGAAGTGCGCCTCGACCTGCAGAAACCATGTGCTGGGGCTGTTGGGCCAAAATGGTGGCAGGTTGACATGTTGGATTGCAGCAACCGCAGCACCGCTAGGTCTGGCGTCTTCTTGGGCGTCAGGACCGGTAGGATTGGTGGCAGAGCCGGCGGGATCCATGCGGGATGATCGGGGCCGCGTGTTCTTTATCGGGTCACCATTAACTGTCGGAGCTAACGCGAGAAAGATCCAGCCCTGACAGCGTTCAGTTTTCGAACTGATTTTTTATTATCGCGCTGCACCCGCCGCGCGACCGAATGCCAACTTCTTCCTTGACGAGCGCCGCATTCTGAGGCGCTACATCCTTAACTTGGGTGTCGTGTTCGATAGCCGTGAGCTCTCGCTTGACCAGCGTGGTGACGTATGATTTCTCCGCCTTGCCTGTTAAAGACTGGTACCCTGAAAGTTTGGCGGGGCCGTTTGTTTCCTGCAGTATGAGGACGTCTGGGCGTTCGGGGATCGTTTTGAGGTATTGTTGTAAGTGCGCTCGTTTGTTTCGGTAACTCCTGCAGTTCCACTGCCATATTGTGTGTTTTTGTTTCGAAGCGTGTCGGGCCATGTTTATGGGGTGCTACATGCGTGGCGCCGCTTCGCTATGCGACGTCACTAGCGCGCTGTTGGCACCTTCTAATCTGGACAATCTGTGGTGAACGCTCTCCAAGCTCTGCTGGATGGTACGCGTGATGGTTGCGGTGATAGTTTCCTCGAGACTGCCTAAGCGAGCCTCGAGTGCCTCCAGTCGGGCGTCGCGTATTGCTGCGCGTGTACGCTTGGGACGTACTGCCTTTGTAAGGGTGCTAGCCGGTCTGCGTTTAGTATCGGGGCCTTCGACCTCATCGTCCTCTATGAGTATCCTGCATTGCCTCGTGGATCAGTCTCGCTGTTCGCGGCAGACTGGAGTTGTTGTATGAGTTCGTCTTTTACGTTAATCTGTGCCTGCATGCGTTCCATTTGCTTTTGCATCGTATGTATCGCCTGTGTTAATTGAGTTATCTCCGTCTCTATCAGGGGAGTAGCCAGAAATTTTTTTCGAGGGGGGGGGGGGGGGCACCACCTTGATTTCGGGAGGGGCACCTCCTTGAAATGGTCATTATCGCTATGTATGCCATGGCGAAAAAAAATTTCGGGGGGGGGGGGGGGGGGCAGGTGCCCGGTGTGCCACCCCCTGGCTACGCCACTGGTCTCTATATTAGTGTCTGTTTTGACGCCAGCCTCCGCGGTTGGTGCGCGTTTCCCTTTGACCGCATCTGCAAAGCTCACCGAATCAGTGGCCTTGGCGTCCCTCGTTGGGGTCCCTCCAGGTGTGCAGCTGCGAGCCCCGCGTTGTTGTTGCTTCCGAGGCCCCGGTGTGCGGCTCCGAGATTGGGAGCGGCTTCGACTGGGGGGTCCTGGATCTTGAGCGGGACTTGCCGGCGGGATCGGTGGTGGCAGCGGCCCCCGCCTCCTCGGCGGCCCTGCGTCGTTCCCATTGCCTCTTCGTCACGATGTAGGGGGTCTTGTACCTTGCGCAGCAGTTGCGATCCACGGTCATGTGTGTGCCCCCGCACAGCTTGCAACGGGGGGGAGCACTGGTGGTCGGGGCCTGGGTTAGGGGGGTATTACTGAGCCGTTTGGCTGCCAGGGCGTGAGGGTTGCGTGCGTGAACGATGTTGGTGTGAATAGACCTGGCGTCCTCCTCCAATGGGATGCCCTTAATTATTCCCTTCACCGTGTAGTCAGGGGCCGTCTCGTAGGCACTGACCTCGTGGCGGCCGTCGCCGATGATCAACATCGGCTTGTAATTGTCTGTACTTAGCGGCGTGAGTAGCGTGGGGTATGCTCCCGACTATGATGTTTTGGCGGTTGTTGGAGCACACCGTGTCCTCCCCTGCTTCATGCGCCGGTACGTTGGCCGCCCGGTAAATGGCCGATGCAAGGCGCACGGTTCCGGTGGTGGCCACGTCGAGGCCTCCTCGTGGTCGTATCACGATCTTGAAATCGTTTCGTGGGAGTAGTGGCATTTTGCCGCTTCTGATGACTTGCTGCTTGACGTTACGCTGTTAACAGTTGACGCGAACGCTGTCGGTTGCCGTCCGCTCCCTCGCCGGTGCGGGAGGGGGCTCCATTCTGGGTGTTGCTTTGCACGTTCGGGCGGTTAACTTTGGTCTTGGATCCGATGGTGCACCAACCCGTGCCCTCCAGAAACTCTTTGGCGGAGATATCCTCCCCGTTCACTTGGACTTCCATCGTTGCTGGGCGAAGCAAGCGCCCGCGTCAGAGGAAGCGCTCAGCGCGTCTCCTCAGGTGGCTGGCTAGCGTCAGCGTCGGGCCGCTCAAGTGCAGGTCAAAAACCTCTCGAATTCGGTAAAAAAAGTCGTATCCCACCTTGAATTTCGGTGTTAGCAGAATCCTGATGACTTTCCGCACGCGTTGTTGTAAAATTCATAGGTTCAATGACCGAAAATCACTGGCAAATTGTTCTTGGAAGACGGAGCCGACGTGATGTGCGTCCGCTCCCTTCGGCGACCAGCGAGCGTTCTCCAACACACAGGAAAACGCCACTTCTTCACCGCCAGCGACTTCTTGACTGGGGCGAAAGCAACCAGAGTGAGCAAGCGTTCTGAAAGAGCAGCTCTCGCGTCTGCGGGAGACGCTGTCGCTTCTCAGCCGGCGGGTGGTGACGTCAGAATTCTGGGTGCACGCCTTGGCTGTACTCGCCGGCAGCATGGTACCCCCTTGTTGATTGGCGTTCGTTAGAGTAGACGTAGCCGGGAAACCGAACGCCACAGGTGGTGGTGAAAAACGTTATTCGTGTGAAGGCCAAAATGTAAAATAATAATTAAAAAAAATTAAAAAAGCAGCGTTGTGGGCGGCCTTCAGGCTGCCGGTTGTGGCGTCCAGGCAGTGCCTAGCCGCGACGTCCTCCGCCCAAGTCACCAGCCGAAGTTGGAGGTCGGGCCTGGTGCTGGACAAAGCAGCCTCCCACTGCTGCGGACTTCTGAGGTGCCAAGAGGCAGCGGGCAAGTGTGCCGGACAGGAGTAAAATATGTGTTGATAGTTGGCGATGGAGCTGCCACATAAGCGACAGGCCGGCGAGTAGGTTCCGGGGTGGAAGAGGGCAAGACGTGCGGGAGTAAGGAAGGTGTGGGCCTGAAGTTGGCGCCACAGGTGTTGTTGGTGCTGGGAAAGGGATTGGTGTGGTGGGGGGGAGAGTGAGGCGGGAGAGGCGGTAGTGCAATGTGATGTCGTGGTACGTGAGGAGCGCGTCGCGCGTATCCATTCCCGGCGGGGGCGGGCTTGCTCGGTCGGTCGAATCGCGAGCGATAGAATTGGCCGCCTCGTTGCCAGGATGACCCGCGTGAGCGTGTACCCAGATGATATAAATGGGGCGAGAGGAAATGGTGCCAGATCGCAAGATGCCTGCGGCCGGGGGGTGCCACCCGTCCAACCGCGTAGTTGTATACCGCGGGTTTGGAGTCGGAGAAAATGTACTCTGCTGAGGTTTGCGTTATGGCGAGGGCAATGGCTGCCTCTTCAGCCTGGACAGAGGTGGAAGTACAGACGGAGGCAATAATGGTAGGTCGGAGGGAGTTGTCGGCGACTGCAAGGGCGTGGGCTGCGTAGTGGCGATACGGGGCGGCATCCACATAAGCCACGGCGGGTTGTCTCCGAACGTACGCCAGAGTGCGGAGGCTCGCGCTGCTCTACGGGAGGGGTGGTGTTCAGGATGCATATTCTTAGGGAGGGGATCAATGGCTAGAAGGGAGGAGACGTGGGAAGGGATGGGCAGTGAGGTGGGAAGAGGCATAAGAGGGGAGAGTTTAAGGGCGGAGAGAAGTGCGCGACCCGGCCGTGTGCGAGAGAGACGGAGGAGCTGGGCCGTGCGATGGGCCTCCGTCAGCTCCGTAAGGGAGTTGTGGACGCCCATCGACAGTAGCCGATCCGTTGAGGTAGATGTGGGAAGGGACAGGGCCGACTTATACGCCTGGCGAATAAGGCAGTTGACTTTGTCTTCCTCGGTGCGAGAAAGGAAGAGATACGGTATAGAATAGACGAAGCGGCTGAGAACAAAGGCCTGGACCAGGCGGCGGAGGTCGTGCTCGCGCATGCCGTGGTGGCGGTTGGCAATGCGGCGTATGAGGCGCATGGTCTGGTGTACAGTGTTGCCGAGTTGAGTGATGAGGGTAGTGTGCTTGCCATTGGACTGAAGAAAGAGTCCGAGGATGCGAAGCGTAGAGACGAGAGGAAGCGGTGTGCCGTCAACGGAGATGGTGAGTGGAGAAGGCGACAGGGGAGCCATACCCCGAGGCAGGAGGAGCAAAAGCCCCGATTTGGTCGCGGAGCAGCTCAACCCGATAGCTCGGGCGTGAGACGTTACCGCGTCCACACCCGACTGGAGAGTGGTCTCCATGTCGCCAAGATTGCCGGTGGTCACCCAAAGGGTGATGTCATCGGCATAGAAAGCATGAGACAGAGCTGGTATAGTGCTAAGCTTGCGTGCCAGCGGGAAGAGGGTAATGTTGAAAAGAAGAGGGGACAGGACAGAGCCTTGGGGAGTACCCTTGTTGCCTAGGGAGAAAGAAGGAGAAGAAAGTGGGCCGTATGAAATTTCTGCTGTGCGGCGGGCGAGGAAAGCGGTGATGTAAGCATGTACACGGTGTCCGACGTGAAGGGAGGAGAGAGCGTCCAGAATGGCTGTGTGGTGTACATTGTCGAATGCTTTGGTAAGGCCCAGCGCCAGGATAGCTCGAGTGCGTTTTTGGTGGGAGGGGTGTAAGACATCTTCGGAGAGCTGGAGCATGACATCCTGGGTGGACAACTGCGGACGAAAGCCGAACATGGAGTCCGGATATAGGTCATGGTCATCCAGATAGGTTTGGAGGCGGGCCAGGATGACGTGCTCGAACAGCTTGCCGAGGCAAGAGGTCAGAGAGATGGGGCGGAGGTGCTCGAGGGAAATGGGTTTGCCAGGTTTGGGGATGAAAGAGACACGTGCATGGGTCCAAGAGGAAGGAAGAGTACCAGCCTGCCAATGTGTGTTGAGAAGGTCAGTAAGGGCTTCGAGGGAGGGGGGTATCCAGGTTGCGGAGAGCCTTGTTAGTGATGCGGTCCGCCCCCGGAGCCGAGGTTGTGCGGAGCTTGAGTAGCGCAGCACGAACCTCACCCAAAGAGATGTCGGCATCAAGGTCGCTGTTGGGGGGAGCCGGAGTAAGCAGGAAGTGGAGTGTGGGGGTCGGTGCAGAGGTAGCGGTCCCGGAGGGTCGCTAGAAACTCAGTATCGGTGAGTGAAGAAGAGTGAAGTAGATGGGAGATATCCTTGCGCTGGGAAGCTTTGGTATGTGTGGGGTCAAGCAGCACCCTGAGAAGCGACCAAGTGTCGCGGAGGCCAAGGTTGCCGGCCATGCGGTCGCAGGTCTGACTAGGGTGGCTAGAATGGGGAGGTGTGATGACCGGCTTCCGAAGGCTGGCCCAAAAGCGCGTTCCTGCCGCGCGGTGGCGCTGCCGGCGGGGGCGCCGTGCTTTTCTCGCGTCGTCTGCTTACCTCTGGGCGGGCAAATGATTCCACCGCGCTCAGTTTTACCGCTGCAAGGTTTTCGGGCATATTTATTTAGTGTTTTAGACGTCTAGAAATCGATGAAATGATTCAGCGCTCTAATTTCACGTGTAATCTACAAGCGCCGACCACGCAGCCCATACAGAGTTCGATTTCGAGCTTCCATTTCTTGAGAGGTGGGCGCGCTTGTCAGGCGAAAAGTAGTTTAGAGGAATCCCTCCCGCAGACCAGCAGGTTGGAACAACCCTGCGTTTGTCGCTCGCAGATTAGCTATACATTTTAGATTGTAATGCAGTAAAAGCTGGTTCATTCGAATTCGAAGGGGACTATAAAATTAAAGGGAGGGCGCTAGAATGAACGGACATCGCGCCACACTGTGCGGACAGAACCCAAGGAAGCTACCTTTTGACTCGTTATCACGAATTAGGCGATACCACACGTCTGTGGCGGGTTATTTCGTGAATTTAGTTCATGGAGCTCGGACAGCGAACAGAATTGTTTGATCAGTGAGTGATACGTGAGAAACGAGCAGCGACATGCGTGTTATCAATGAGCCTTAATGTAGAAATATATGAAGCTATGTATTTACGCTCCGCAACCTTCATTTAGCAGGACGTTGGGCCAGTTGGTGTTGCATAACGAAAGACAAAAAAAAACAGCGCTTTAACGACGAGGACAGAGAAGGGACGATACACAATGCGCTGACGGCGCATTGTTTTACGCTTACTTAGATGGAAGCGTTAACGCAATCAAAATTAAAAGTAATTAGCAAGTTGCATTTGCTTGCGCTTCTTCTGTCGCCACTCTATGAACATCGTTTGCAGCTTGCCCAAGAGCTCCACCGCAGCGTCCGAATTCTTATCTGCGGAGAAATGCTGCTGATTTGTTGTTCTACATCTCTAGTGAATTTGGTTTGGCTTGGTTGCGCAACACATTGGCACCACTCTGGGTCGAATTGTGCGAGAAACGATGAAAGCCCGGGGGCTGTCAGTTCGAATTAACTGTTGCGGATGCCGTTGTCGAAGCGCGTTCGAATTATACGGAGACTTCCCCCATATAAATACGCAGGGCTGTGCCGGGACCAAGGCGTCAGTTCGAATTAACCGTAAGTTCGAATTAACCGAGTTCGAATTAACGAGCTTTTATTATAGTACTTAAAAAGTGGAAGACAATGTAATTATTCTGCAATGCGGTAGAGTAATGCACTAAAGTACAAGGCTACAAGACTGGTTCATTGATACAAGTTTATTAGAAACAGCACATTAAAACATTACATAACACAGGGATTCACCTTCTTGGCTTTATTCTGCGTAGCATGCTGGTTTAGCCCTTTCAGCAGAAAATGGACACGGGTACTGGTGTAGAACCCGACAACCGATCTTGTGAATGAAGCTGCATGCTCCCTGTAGCCAATATGTGGCACATTGGCCAAATGCGTCCACGTGGAGCAAGATGCCAATGTAAGTACAAGAACAACCGATCATCTGAATTAGTCTGGCTCTTTCCACTGCAGCTCTGCTGCTCATGACCCGTGTGTCCCACCAGGCCGTTAAACACGCCAATGTGTTCACTTGTAGAAACCTCAACTTTTCTATTTGAACATGTACGAATTTTATACCTATGGGCCAAAATGCCTTTTGCAAAGTGCAGAATTCTTTTGCAGTGGCTTGTCGGCCCTTGGTATAACACGTGCCCACTTTTCAAATTCATCCTTGCCGGCAGGCGCACGAAAGAGAGTCTTTCACCGCAAGCCTTGTATCCGCCGTCGCAACCTGGCACAAAGCACCATCTCTGCGGTTTTTTTTTTCAATTCTTCAGAGCGCTTCAAAAATCGACAACATTCGCTGACGCTCTCTCCTTCAAAGAATCGGGAAGCGATAAGAAAACAGCCGTACTTCATTGACAGCGACAGCTAACAATTGCGCTGCTCCGTTACCTACGAGACACGAGCAACCCATGCTCACAGTCGGCACATGCCAACCGCGCCCCTGACCGACCCGCCAAATTTCCCCCAGCGGCGAGAACGCGCAGTGGGGCCTCGCTAGGCAATGAGCGCGCCGCCACGGTCATCACACCTCCCCATTCTAGCCACCCTAGTCTGACCCCACTGTTGTCGTAGAAGAGAGGAGCAGTGCTCCTCCATGTCCGACGTGAGCCGGGCCAAACGGAGGCGCAGGCGGCGATTGTGTTTCTGGGCCTGCCATCGGCGGTGCACAGCGTGATAGGCCTCCCAAAGGTGCAGCAGACGGCTGTCTGCCGTAGTGGAGTGTGGCGCTGCAGGGAGTGTGGATGTAGCGGTGCGGACATCCGCCAAAATGGTCTCAGTCCAGGCAGAGAGGTCCGTGATAGGAGAAGAAGAGGAAGTAGAGAGACGAATGGAGCGGAAGCGGTCCCAGTCCACTACCTGGGCAAGACGAGTAGAAGAGCGAGCAAGGGAGGGGAGCGGGAAAGTGGTGCAGAGAACGTAGTGATCGCTACCGAGGGAGATCCCCGTATTAGACCAGGATGAGTCGGCTACATTTCTGGCGAGGGCAAGGTCCGGATTGGTGTCTCGTTGGACACTGGATCCGATTCTGGTAGGGCGAGTGAAGTCGTTAAGAATCGAAAGGCGTTCGTTGTGGATGAAGTTCCAGAGTGAGTTGCCCTTGCGGGTGTTCTGGGGGGTAGCCCCAGTTGGTATGGCGGGCGTTGAAGTCGCCTAGAATTACTAGGGGCGTTGCGGCCAGCGCAGGAAAGCGCTTTGCGTAGGACGAGGAGTCGAGGGGCTGAAGGGGCTTTGGGAGGGCTGTACACATTGAGGACAAAAAAGGCTTGCCTCAGTGCGACGGCGGGGAAGGATTTCAAGGAGGAGATGGGCACAGTCCGAAACGTCCAGCTGGTGCAGCACGGCAGTAAGGTTACGGTGCACCAACGTCGCAACGTATGGGTGGGCCTCAGAAGACGGATGAAAGGCGGTGTAGTCGCGAAGTTTTACGGGACTTAGTGGTTCCTGAAGTGCTAGGACAGAGGGAGTAGTGTCGGGGGGGGGATGTTCTGGAGGTGGAGCTGAAGGGTGCTCCGTTTGGCGCGGAACCCCCGACAGTTCCACTGCCAGATATTAAGGTGCGGGTGCCTGGCCATGATGAATGGCCGGGAGACCGGGCGGAGTTGGTGTAGGTGCCGGGGTGAGCGGGGCGGGGAGCGAGAAATGCGCGAGGATGGCCTCAGTCGCGCTCTGGCGGGTCTCTAAGGCAGCTACCCTGGCGTCTAAGGCGGTAAGGTGGGATTCGATGGCGGCCACGCGCGTGTCGATAGCGGCGACGCGCTCTTCAAGTCGTGTGAAGCGTGTCATGATGCGCTGTTCGAACGACTCCAAGAAGCAGGCTGTTTCGCGAACGATGTCACGCTCGTGTGGGGCGATGGCGTCGGAGGAGGGTGATCGGCGTTTGTGCGGGGGGTCGACGGGTAGGGGAGGACGCGCGCGATGATGCAGCCGAGGGTGCCGTGTTCATGGACTCCTCAGCTGGCGCAGGTGGAGACGGCGTTTGTGTAGGTGTAGGAGCTGGGGAAGGAGGAGGGGTGGGAGAGGACAGACGTGCCAGCGCGGCCTGCAGCTGACGCGTGAGCTCTTGAATTTGGAGCTGCTGGGCAGCAATAGTGGCCTCGAGAGCCGCGATCTTGGGGTCAGACGTGTGAGGCTGCGTTAAGGCCAAACCACGGTACGGCCGCACGCCCGCCTCCGCTCCGTTTTTCGTGTTCCGTTCCGGTTTTCGGCCGGACCGGAGGCGGCAGCAACTTTTCAGTTCGGTCGGACGGAGCGGGCTCGCTGGCTTTCTCGATCGCTGATTGGCTGAGAAAAAAAACGGTGGCCTCTGACGTCATCACGCCTGCCCGTCGGGAAAAAAATGGCGCCCAGCTGACGCGATCAAGCTGGTAGCGAAGCCTAGTAGGCAGCCGCGTAAAATAAGCTTATTTAAACGTTATTGTGATTACCACTAGAGTTAATCAGCATCCGCGGAGACATTCATCGAAAGGCAGCACGCCGGCGCAGCCTTCCTGCCCTCATCAGTGGCTGCGATCGCCTACGGAACCCGACGGAGAGTGTTGTGTTTACGCGAGGATCGGAGGCCAACCGATTTCGTGTGTTTCGTGCCATCGTTGGCTTTGCTTTTGGAAATAGAAAGTCATCATGTGCAGGTGTAATCTGCGTATGATACATGCTCATCGTACAAAAACGTCAAAAGTATTCGATCGCCGCAAACAGCGTATGCGGTTTGTATGTGATCCGTGTTCGGGGTTCGTTCTAGTGATACTGGTGCTTTTGTTGAACGGCCAGTCGTGTGTGAAGTACGGATTGGCGATAAGTTTTATTGCCTCTTTATCGCCGTCATTCGACACGTTCTGCTGCGTGTGTGCAGCTTTGCCGCTGGCGATGCGCTGTGGGAACCGCGTCGCGTCCTAAGTGCTTGATCGTGTCCCCTGTTGAGGAAGTTTGCTCACGATTCACGAAATACCAGTTGTGTTATGAGCCTGCGATGTGCTGCAGTGGTGTTAGACGCAAAAGTGTTCTTCGCGGCATGTGTGTGCTCTGAAGTGGGCTGTACATGTGCGCTGTGTCACGATTTATCTCGGGAGCGCTTGCAGTGGATGGGATTGAGAGAGACACGGGAGTCGGAGGTGGCACAGCAAACACATTTTATCTAACAAAGAGGCACACCATAATCAACAAACACTCAATTCGCGTCAAAAAGAACATTAAAACCGAAACAAGAACTAACTCTGATCTAACTCAAGTTCGTCTCTAGCCCTCAGCCAGTCTCTAGCCACTATGGTTGCTATGGCTTCTCTCTGGCTACTCGCGTGCGGTCGCGCACTGATCGAACGTCTTACTGTTCGTGGCGTTGGCTTGAAAGCGACGTAGCCTCGCCGTCACGTCGTGTCCGTCGCTGACGTTCTCGAAGCGGTCGTACGGTCGCCGTCTGTCAGCATCCGCCTGTCGATCCGCTTTTCTCCCTTGTTACCCGGTCGTCGTGGATCTCGGCAGGTTAAGCCTAACGGCGTCTTCGGTCTCTCCTAAGTACCGCCCGACCGAACCGACGACGTGGCGCTCCGGGGACTGTCATGTGGGACGCAGCCGTCCTGTTAGGAAGGTGAAGCGCTGCAGGAGCACCGGGAACCGCTGAGCTGAGTTGCCGCAGGTCCGGGGAGCGTCTCTCGGCATCTCCCGAGGTCGACGGCTGCTTCCCGGCACCCTCACGCCGCTAACTCCGGATCCGGGCGCCTGCTGCTTTCGCCGCGAGAGCGACGCTGACTCCTTGACCTTCCTCGTTCGGCGCTCCACAGGACAATGCCGTTCCTTCTCATGGGTTCTTTCGCCACGGCTCGGGTCGCGAGCCACGCGCTCTTCACCGACCAATCGCGTGCGCGAGCGTGGCAGGGGCGCATACCATCAGGTACTTTTCTATGCCCCGCACACCATCGGAAGTTTCCATCATTGGGCGCGTGTCTCTTGCCCCTTACTCATGACACGCTGTCTGTGGTGTTTTCTTGTGTATATCAGTCGTCTCGATACAGAAATTCCATCAAACTTGAATTTGCTGTTTAACTCGCATATAGCTTGTTTCAAGTTCTTTCAGCGCTTTCAAAGTTCTGTTTTTATACAGCTCTGTATTTATATATGCCCGAGAATGCTGGAGTTATGAATGACAGGTTGAGGTAGCCTTCATGTGTATTGTGTGGAAATAATACCAACAGAAAATTTCAGATAAGGCAAGTCGCGATGCGAACGACTTCTTGGTGGTCCCCAACCACAGAGACTGCTTATCGATAGTCATGTAGAGGAAGAATGCTTCAATTCTCTACAAATTTCCATTGTATAATCGAAAGCTATATGCATGTAAGAGGAACTAAAGTATAACTCTAACCAAAATTGTGTGTTCAGTATAAAATCTGTTGACAGATAACTGGCACAATAACTTGTATCAAACTTCGATGCCAGTTTGCCCTCACTGGCTAGCTACGGTCATGTTACAAAAGCTGGCTGAGTTGCCCAAATCAGAGCTTTCCAGTACCTTGCAGATTTGCCTTTTCTCATTCTATCGTTGGTGGCATACCTTTTTGCCATAAATCTTTAATTTAATGCAAACAAAATTGACCCGTATTAACCAAATGGTTTCCCTGGAAGCTCCTTCAGGTACTCTTTCATCACCAATTTTGTCTGCACCTGGTACTGCATAATGTGTCCTAAAACGACTCGTAGTAGCAAAATATTTCCATGAGCTATTTCGCGCTGTCACTGATTGGCTGAGAAAGGGGCATTGACGTTATGACATCTTCAGGTTTGCACGATGTGAAACACGGCACACACAGGAAGCAACAAAGTTTGAGCTGAGGCCTAGTCGCCAGCTGCATAAAAGAAGTTTATTTGGATGTTATTGTGATTAGTACGAGAGTTAATCAGCATCTGTGGAAATATTCATTGAAAGGCAGCAAGGTAGTGCTAGCTGTTAGATATAATCAATGTGTGTGATCACTAGAGGCCGGATTTTTAGGCACTAAAAATCGAGTTTTAGGCGCCAAAAATAGGCAGGCAAAACAGAGTTTTAGGCCCCCAAAATCGTAAATATAGGCACAATAAATTTTTACAAAAACTCAAATTTTCAAAGAAAGACGTGCGCGACCTGTGTTTACGACAAGAAAGCAAACAAATGTTATAGTTTATGATGGCACAAAGGCGTTAATAGTTTAACCTAACCATGCAATTGTCCTTCCCGCACGGTTGCAGAATACGGACTCTCCTTTTATTGTCCAGCATGGTGAGTTAAGTGTCCACCGTCGAATAAACATGCTCCTGGGTCTGTTTCTTTTCGGCATGGCTGAGAAAGGCAGCACAGGATCCAATAGCCAGACCGCTAAAAGGCCAGATCTTAAAGGTCTGTTAGCCTCGTATTGGCTGGGTCTAATCACGCAGGGTCAATTTCTCCTCCTTGTGTGAACTCCATAAAGGGCCCCTTACCAGGTTTCAGCGTTTCTAGCTAGAAGTGTAATGCATGCACTGCGCACTAACGATCACGTGTGACAAGATTTGCACGCTACGCACCCCGGAAAGAGGTGAAATGTCAGCCTGAACGCCGCTTGCCCTTAAAGGGGTACTGACACAAAATTTCGCGGCCGAGACAGCCTGCGGGTTCGATTCCCGTGAACATGTGTACATCATCTGCAAAATATCAACAGCGAATATAGTTTGGAAGGTATTTTAAATTAATTTTGAAGTTTGCGTGAGCGATCGACTTCCTCGCGCAACTAACACCATCAGAGGTGACCCTCGGTGACCCCTCTACTTCCCTCACGTGACCCCGCTGCAACAAGTTATGATGACGTCATAGCGGCCATTTTCTTTTGCCGCGTTTGTTCCAGGAGTCTATACTTCTCGGCGGCTGGTCGCGAGTTCGTGGCCGCGGCGCACGCGTTGAAAGCTTTGTGTTTGGCGACACTGCTGTCCCGTTTCCTATTCGAAAGGACTTCTTGATGCAGACCGTGCGAAAGTGCGTCACAGTTCTGTGTGCTGACGTGATCGAGAGCTGCACACGCTAGGTGGTGATAGTTGCACCGGGCGGCTTGTCGTTTTTCGAGCTCTCTCAAACCAAAACTGAAACTGGTCGGTAATGAGGAGCCTGTAATTAAATATCTGTCGCGCGCTGCAGCAAACGAGGTGCCGTGTTATCACTAACAGGCCCCCAGCAACACATTGCAGCAAAAAAACGCGAGACCAAAGTTTTTGTGTCAGTACCCCTTTAAGCTCACGGGCGCACGCACCAATATGGAGGAGCTGACGTACAATATGGAATGGTCCTGTGTACGTCACAAGTGTACGTGACACTGCGAGAATTATTCGAGGTGACATGCGTAATTTGTGCAATCTGTTGCTTGAATAGAAAGAATGAAAGTTGATAGAAATATAAAAACATACAAACGGAATGTGCGCGCGTTTTTATTTATTTATTTTTTTCTTCAAATCGAGCTCGATGCAAGACATAGCTGCCTCCATTTCGTTTGTGCTTGTGCTCTCGCCGTTCTCGCCGTTCTCGCGTCATGCCGGCGCCAGCCCTGACAACGCTTAAAATGTTTTGGTGTTCGTCCCTTACAGCAGTTCAAGTGGTGCGACGCACTGTGTCGTGGTGAGGCTACATGATCCATGCCAGCATCTCCAAACGCTTAGAGGGATCCATCTCATAGAAACAGGCAGTACACTAGAGAGAATGCCGAAATGATACAACACCGTTTGTGTGCACGATATGGCTTGGGCATGTCATGTGCACACTGTGTAACCTTGCGTGCGCATGACGTGTTGACGCGTCTGCGTCGTGTGATCTTCCGGCTCCAAGTTGCTCCGATACCGAAGAGGGCAGGGAAGCAATTTCGCTTGCGAGTGGCAAAGGTTTCAAGCTCACCTACCGGCATCATGCTTTCGCAGCTCGTAATGAACCAATTAAAAAGTTATGATGGTACAAAGCTCTTCATTGGCCACGCAAACACTTCCAGTATTTAACTAAAATTTCTCATGTGACCTCATGTGTTGTGCATCGTGCAATGTGTGTTACTAATTTAACCATGCAGGCAATCAGTCATTTGTTCCTGTCTGTCAGACTATAAAAGCTGGATTTATCTGCTTCTCACACGTACTGTCTGTTCGAAGAATTATTTACTTGTGCAGTTCCTCAGGTACAGTCGCGCTCAATATGAGTTGCAACACGCTGGCTGTGGTTGAAGTGACCCCCACGCCTGAGCAATAGCACCGACAAACGTTAAATTGGTGCAGGAAGTACCGTGAATTCAGTGAGTTTTATTCACCAATTTTTTTCTACATAGGTGCCAGTTTGCAGTGTTGGCGCCATCTTGAGTAGAGACATCGTGTTGCAACTCATATTGAGCGCGACTGTACATCTTTTGGTGAGGTGCATCTACAAATTGGCTTAATTTGCGTGTGCTGGCAGGTCTCGACACTACCCATAGGAATGTTTTTAATGTGAATCCTGGGCGGCCTTCATTTTTGTTACGTGGACGTCAGTTTGAACCAGATGATATCCATGTGTATGGTTTTGTGTGCAGACCCAAATGGTTTGCGTACTAAAGAATCATAACTGCTCGTTTCTTGCACATGCCTAAATGGGCAGGTTTTTAGTGCAGGCATTTTTGGGAGCAGATGACAAGTGAACACATATTTGGTGAGGACTGTGAAATTAATTTTAATGTTTTACATATCTTCATGTATTGGTAGAAAGCTATATGTGTGTAAGCATCCAAATAAGTCATTCAAATTGCCGGGCTACTTGGTGCACACTTGCTTGTTCTGAGAACACGGTAAGGTGTGTTTAGATAATCGCAGTCATAGGGGAGTCCCATCTAGATGGTCGTTTCATGAAAATTTTATACTGTCATTAGGTTCTGATTGTGAACAATGCAGCAGCTGAACCGGTAAAGTATAATGAAGTCTTTGTTGGACAAACGTGAGTCCAGCAAACCAACATATCATCTGAAGCTGCTATAATTTTTTTTATGTATGCAGCTGTGAAGAAGTCAAGTTGTTCTGAAAACAGCTTTTCGTCACAGTCCTTTCTATATTACAGAATTAAAATAAAGTTGATTGAATTTGCTTCACCTACTCACACTTGCGAGTACTCACTCACACTCATACTTGTATACACTCACTCACTCTTCATGTACTGGTACTAATTCATGCCTTTGGAATGAGTGTGACTGAGTGTACTCATGAGTGAGTATGCTGAGCTATGCTCCCAAAAAACGCGTTATAAATGAGAAAGCAGCCTGAACTGCTTATATGATGCATTTTTGTGTATTTTGTTTGTTATGAGACACATTTTAAAATCGCAGTGCAATTAAAGGAGGTCAATAACTTCATGCACTGAGGCATGTCTCATCACACTACAATCATTAACTAAAGACAAAGGTGATAGTTTCTGTTGCTGTTCGCCAGGTTAAACCAACAAACCCAGATGACCATGACTTACCCGAATTTGCTGTGCTTTCATGCTATAAATCAATAGAAAAAACTACTGATTGAGATCTTACAGGTTACATGTCACTCATATTTTGTTTACATTGAATTATCTGGAGATAATGCCATGGCAGAATATTTCTGTGGCTGCACACTGTTTAGTGTGCAGCCACTATCATAATGAACAATGTATCTGTATGTATGTTGTGTTTCTTATCATTTGAATGCTACGTGTTTCTTTTTCAAAGTCGGTAATGTTCAGACCATGTATTATGTCCCACAAGCAATGTGTTTGGATTTGTAACACTGCAATTCCAAGCACTTTGTGCAGTCCAAATGTTATTGTTGCTGGAACCCTCTTTCTGCAATGTCCTCAGTGAAATGCAGGCAACGAATGAAGGAATAAATTAGATAATAGTGCATGTGTAATGTGGCTTCATAAAATGCACTATATTGCATTTCTACTAATGCAGTGAAGCACATGCAGATAGTTGTGCTAGTTTGGCTGGCACAACGGGACCGAATAATTCCACTTGAGGGCATTAATGCATAGTGTAGCAAGGGGGGGGGAAATGTAAGCTCCATCTTTATCTCAGTGCCTCAGGTATGTGAAAATGGAACCACACTTATGCCACTTGATCTAGGAGCAACAATCCATGTGGACCTCGTCCTATGTCATATGAACCCATACTTCCACACAAAATAGCAACAAGCCTGAGCAGCCGCCCTGCGCAGAAGGCAGTTGGATGCAAACACCCAACTTACTGATACGGTCTCATCTCCCTGTAAGCGAGACAGCAACTCCTACTACCAGTGCACACAGCGTCTGCCAAGAGCAGTCTTGCACCACCCAGTTTAGGAGCAATTACAGGGCATATGTACTAGCAAAAGCAAATAATTATACAAACAAAAAGGGGAATAACTTATAAGGTAAATACGTAAGCCAAATACAAATAATTATTATATACTTGTACAAAAAAAATAGTATTACTACACATAACATCATATTCGTACGTATAAAAAAAAGAGAAGACATAACGGCATCGTAGCTTATGCTTGGTAAAAATGTGAGAATATAATGCAGTGCAATTGAAAAATTTTAATAATATTTGTAATTGTAAAAACCATCTATTTAGAGTGGTACTTCTTGAATGTGTGGATTTCAGTTTGTATTTGGTCGTATGCATTAAGCGTGGTTGGACATAATAATGTGGTTGGCTGTGATAATTATCAGAATATTTTATTCAGACATAGTTCTGCGATAATGTCTGTAGTACGTTAAACAGTGCAGGAACAGACGAGAGATTTTACATGATGTGTGATTCAAGTTGTGTTGTGGGGGAAAAAGACCAAATTTACCCCTAAGCGATTTTTAAGCAATTTTAGGTCCTGCACGTACTTCTTTGCTCACTCTCAGTGCCCATGGGGGTATCCTCACTTCATTGTGTAGTTGAGTAGGGACTAGGTGATTATAGAAGAGGCCCAGCTTGCAGGTTCACAGAGAACATATCGTGCAGGAGTCTTAAAGTGTCACTCGAGAAAGGAGAGGTTGTTTTGTTATGAAAATGAAGAAGTGTAACAAATGTTTCTCAATTTTCCTGCCTACCTTGGCCTAGGTGCTAATCGAGCAATGAACGCACTGTTTCCTGATTGCAAGGATTTCTGATGAACCATGTTGATAATGCAAATATTGCACTTTATAAGTAAAGACTAATGCATGCACGCAAGATGCATAGATGCAACGACTATGCATTCACTGCATGTATACATTACTATGATCAGCTGGCACAGCACAACGTTCTGTCTTATTTCTTGCCTTGCATCTTATGAGCCTACTCTTATCTCACAGTACTCAGCTTTGAATGAATGATAGTAGGGGAATTTTAAGGGCTCGTTTTTTCTTCGAGTTACTGTTGAGCTGAGTTACTTGATTCGAGTGGGCATTCAGATGAAATACAGGTACCATTCACCTATTTATGTTATCTGGACCATGCTCTTTTCATTTCATAAAAACATAGCTCAATATGAGCTACCCTAGTTGATGATACTGCTTACACGACAACTTCGCATGTGCCAGTAACTTAGGTAGAGCTTGCTATATATAGTTCAGCGAGAGTGATCAAATGAGAATACACACATGGGTGTTGTTGACAGCTACTAGTCATTAGTCAATCATTTTTGGATGTTACCATTGCTAACAGCAGGATCATACATATTACACCACTGCTTATTTGTTGTGCACTTTGATAATGTACCATGTGTTGTTTAATTGTTGTATGAAGTATGGTTAAGTATATTGAAAGGACAGCAGAATGACCATTTAGACTAGCAACAAGAAATGTAAGTATTAGGTCCACTGCAAACAATTTGTGTTGTCATCAATATGAATATTCGCCTTTATGTAAGCACCCTATTCTTGAAAACATCTGACTAGCAGCTATGTGCAACAATCATTAGATAAGTTCTAAGGAACTTCATGCATGCACTACGTTCACTTAATGCGTCAAGCTTACCACTTGTGTAGAATATTTTTAGGTACAGTAAGAACTTCATGCATGCTGGATACATTTTGTGTTTCTGGTGTAGTGAACTTCTATTTTGTTCAGAAAACTTAAAAGTTGCAAGAATGAAATTTCCACGAGGTTGTTGTTTTCTGCTGCAATTTCTCCATGTGTTTTTATATATGAAAGAAAATAAGACAGCAATAAAACAGAGAAAGAGACAACAATATGTGGGCACCTAATGGTGGCTAGTAGCCCATGAGCCTGAGGGCACTTTCAGCCAGTGGGATGGCCCAAAGTTGCTCTTTCCAGGCTGGTCTGAGCAGCACAGACTCCCACTACTCATCAACACTCATTATGTGGCCCTTTTGGGTGAATTGAGGGCAAGCCATAAATGCATGGTTAGTCTATGTGTTTCTTACATTCTTCACATTTGTCTAAATAATGGCCTGGGTGACAGTAGTAATAAGCCACCATGTTCGAGCATTATTGGTTTAAAGGAGGCACCAGGTCACCACTTCCTGCGTAGTAATTGTCAGATGCGCAGGGGTATATACTGGGCTCTTCCCAGACTGTTATGATTATAGATCTCCCTGTACCCAACTGTGCAGATCCCTCTTCACCCAGAAGAGCACCTTAGTCACCCGTTGCGTAATATTGCTGAAGCCTTAGCATGAGCCGCCTCATTCTGGTAAGATGCCCAATCATTGAGACAGAATTGGCTGTTTTTTCAGTGAGATGCACCCCTGGTGAAGTTGCAGAGTGGGGATTTGGAGTCACTGATTAAATATTTGACACAACCTTAACGAAAAGTATTGAAGAAACAAAACAGGCACTCACCTTGTTCAAAGAAAAACAAACATATATTAACATTTCAGGGTCGCTACGGGTACGATGAAGAGGGTGTAAGAGGGCGTGACTATTTGTGTTGGGTGGTGCAGAGTGCGCATGTATATCTCGGGGAGATTACCCCGCGGCCAGTTGATTGTGTACAGATTCTAAAAGTAGCCTTGTCAATAGGCGCTTCTCTGTCTCGATTATTCCTGCAGAATCCCTGTTGATCACGTGGTTAGTGTTCGATTGATGATCTGCCAAGGCATTCAAGGTTGCATTGTCTTTCCTGACATCATTCTGGTGCTGCTGGATTCCTCTTTTAAAATTTCCAGTTTGAACTACGTAGGATAATGAAAACGAGTAGATAATGAAGCCAAGGAAAGTATAGGAGACAAATTGTACTGTTTTAAGTGTATAATTGTGAGATAGATGTGACTGAAGTAAAAGGGACGAAAAGACAACTTGCCCCCGGCTGGTACCGAACCTGCCACCTTCAGATAATGCGTCAGATGCTCTACCAATTGAACTATGGTGGAGCATCACATCATTTGAAGGTTGCAGGTTTGGTGCCTGTCAAGGAAAATTGTCTTTTCGTCCACTTTGCTTTATTCACATCTATATCACAATTACTATGATACACTTAAAACACTACAGTTGACATCCCCCATACCTTTGTTGGCTTCATTATCTGCTGGTTTTCATTAAGGTTCTGCTGAACAAAAAACGAACCCTCAAAATTTCTGTGTTTCATTGATTACATATTTGGCTCATGTGGAAACCAAGGCAATGGGCAACTTGTCGTCTCCTTAGGTGTTTTCAGCTCACACTGAACCTCCCACTTTGGGATCAACATCTGTTACAATGGGCACATTGCAAAGAGCTATGTACAGAGGAGATGGAAAGAAATGTGAACAGTGCAGTGCGCTGTTTTAATCACGCTCTGACCTTGGTGGCAAAAAAATGATGCTAGAATGGCTCTTTGATTGTATCATGGATGACTCTAGGTGCTTTTTATTACCATCCAGGTAACAACCACCTGAAAGGTAATGGGAAACAGCAGAGAATGTAGATGCTGCATTGTTCACGTTTCTTTACATCCCCACTGTCGTATCATTGCTGTCTTTGCTTGTGTCATTTGGGGTGAATCTTTCTAGGTAAACGGAGTATCTAAAGATGTTTCCATACATTACAAGAATGTTTGCCGTTGTGCTTTACCACCCTGTGTAGTTTGTTATGTCAAGTTTATTGAGTATGTGTATGCCCATACGTCTCTGTGTGAGTTGTAATATTGCACTTCCTATAGTGATCTCCCATGACATTTGGAGTTCGGTAGGGTGTTGCATCCAGCACATGATAATGAAGGCGTGCACTAGGCATACCAATTAAGTTGGCCTCCTTTAAGGCGGAATGACGACTGGATATCCTTTAGACAATAAAGCCTCATTTCTTCGGTATACAGTTCAGCCTTATGTATGGTGTATTACAGTTTCTTCTATCTGACCATTGCTGTCACCTGTTACCCACAGCATGATGTCTTCAGCTTGCCGGTCATGCCGTAACGCTTTGATGCTATTCAGTTCTGCCAATAGAAATAACATAGCTACATTAGGCACAAGTGGAGATGGGACCAGTCCCCAAGGTGTTCACCACTTTTGAGTTCTATGTCATCTGATCTGATTTCACTTGTTATGATTATCATTATGTGATACACATGAGTGCTATTACATACATGTATGTTTAGCTTTTGTAGCTTCTCTAAAGTAGTCTTCTGTGTGATGTTGTCAAAGGTCATCACGAGACCCATTTTAAGGATTCCTTTGGTATCCAACATACGGGATCACACGTCCATTTTTAGCGTTAAATTTGTAGCATTATGTTGTGTGCGGAAAGTTATAGCCTGAACGTGATCATAGTATGCAGGAACAGGTTTCTGCCATCAGTGTCCTGTCAAGCTACGTATATAGCTTTTACTTTCATATGACCATTTTAGCATGTCAATAAAATAACATAGATGTGATTTGAATGTACTTGATCATGTGAACATTACATGATAAATAAGCTTGCCTGTGCACGAGGTTAATGAAATGAGCCCGTAATTATGTAGCTGAACCTCTCTGCTTGACTTTGGGATTGTTACCACCTGTGCAGTTACCACTGATGTAGGCAGCTGTCTTGCTCGCCAGCATTCGATCAGATACCTGGTGGAAGCCATGATAGAATAATCACAAAGGTTTTGCCACATCTTAATGATACTGGCGGGGCTGGGCATGGATTACATGGAGAGCCTAAGCTGCACCCTAGCTATCTTCCCCTCAGTTATTGGTCTGTCTAGGTCCCAGTTTTTTTTCCCAGCTCTACGGGTTCTTCTCCCTTGGTTGTGAGACCTAAATATCACGACTACATTTCTTTTAATGTCGTCCTCAATATGTGATAGCTGTAAACAAGAAAAAATATCTCCTGTATCCATGTGTTTTTTCGGGGCAGAGTGAGAAAAGAACACAGCTGGAAAGAGAACACAATTTGCGCATGTGAGTGTTTGTTTTCATTGCATTTTGTGACGGTGCCAACCGTGGCAGGGGTCCGCCGTTAGTTATGGCAGGGGTCGGCAGCCTTTTGAGGCGGAGGGCCGAATTTCTTGAAGCCGACAGGGCGGGGTGGGGGGTTGGGGGGGGCACGTCAAGGGAAACAATTAGGCGAATTGAGAAAAATGTAAAAAAAAAACTGGAATTAAAATATAGAAATGATGTTTATTTGCAGCACAAACGTCACAAAGTTGCAATTTACAAACAAAGCCTAGAATTATCAAAGGTGCAATGTTGGCCTTCAGATAAAAGATGACAAGGGGACGTGGTAAAGTTCGGACGTCGTGCGGGGGGGCCGCATTATACCGCCCCGCGGGCCGCAGGTTGCCGACCCCTGGTTTATGGCACCGTCGCTGGCATAGGCGTGCGCACGAGGGGGGGCAGAGGGGGCGGCCGCCTCCCCTAGTCACCTAAGAGAGGGGGGGCGCAAATTCTACCCAATATATTGACTTAATAGGGAGGGGGGAGCGCTGCGATGAACCTTCGCCCCCCCTGCCCCCCCCCCCCTGAAGGGGAACCCCCGCGCACGCCTATGGTCGCTGGTACCGCCACTGCGCACTTCGATGACATGAAGAGCACGCGGGGGCGCCCGCGACGTTGCTCTAAAACAGTAGTGTTTCTCAGGCTCCTAATAAATTTCTGTGTCTGTCTGTCTCGACCTACACGTCTGTACCTCACGATTGATGCCCTGATCGTCGTCAGCGCGCCGCGCTGTTGCCGCGCGACAGGCTCCCTACCTGAATCATCGAGTTCAAGATGTGTGCGGAACGCCGTGTTCTTGCAAGTTGAAGCGCACGCACTTTCAAGCATTGCGATGTCACGCCGGGCGTAAACTAGCGCAGATGGGCTGATTGCATGCCACTAGATGCGGCAGCATAACTGAATATCAACAATCGCGCAGGTTAAAGCCCCCCTCAGCAGCGTTCCGGGCGTCCGTGAGCGCGACCATGCAACTCGTACCGCTGTAGAACAGAACGTAACTGTGCAAATGCTTCGTTTACGCCACAATACGGGTAATTGAACCCACATGGGCAAAAGTATACGTTTGTGTCGTCTGCTGGTGATAGCCGCCGACAACCAACACCTCTGCTACGCCGAACGGTTGCCAGCACTTCGCGAACATCGCGTCGGCCAATCAGCGTGCGCATGCATTCCGTTCCGTGCGGCGCCACCGTGCATAGCATCCGTCTCCATACCGCCCGAAAGGCGGAACGGAACAGAAAAGCCCCCACCTCCCCGAAGGGAATCGTGAGGAAATGCGAATGCATTTCGCGCGCGCTTCACTCCATTTATATATGGTGGTTGTGGTTTGAAGAAGGAAAAGGCGCCTAATTTCTGCAGCCCGGTCGGGAGCACGGCGCAGCGCCTTTTTTTTTGCTTTTTCTTGTTTTTTTTAATTTTTTTTATTTATTTTTTTTAATTTTTTTTGTCATATATAGCTCCGCCGAGCTCCGCCGCAGACCGCTTTTAGTTAACGCGCACGCTGCGAATTTTTATTGTTCAACAACGCACAGGAGAAATTTCCCACCGGCACCACCTTGGAGGTCAAGATTCATTGCCATATATACGGGGTGGCCAGTGAACGGTTGTGCAGCGCGAGCAGTCGGTTTTTTCAACCAAGAAACTCGCTAGCAGACGCTGCCTGTGTCGGCGTCGCCAGGCGAGAGAGGGAGAGGGGGGGGAGCGTAGGAGAGAAGAGAGAGGTGGGGTGCGCATGCGCAGTGGGAGTGTGGACGCTGCGGGCAGAGATGCCTAGAGAAGAGAGGGGGGAGCGTAGGAGAGAAGAAGAGAGGTGGGACGCGCATGCGCAGTGGGAGTGTGGACGGCGCGGGCAGGGATGCCTAGAGGAGAGAGGGGGGAGCGTAGCAGGGGAGAGAGGAGGGGAGGCGCATGCGCAGTGAGGGTGTGGTTGCCGCGGGGAGGGATGCCTAGGGGAGAGAGAGAGGGAGAGAGGAGGTTTTTTATCTTTATTTTTTTTGAAAGGGTTTGCGCATGCGCAGTAAGGGCGGTCACGCCGTACACCACCACCACCGGATTAAGCTTCGCCATAAGATGCTTCACATCTAACACCTGCCGGCGCGCACACCTCCTCAACCTATCCTCCTACTCCTCCTCCGCGGACAACGCCAACGCCAACGCCGGATGCCTGACATAGCCCGACTATGAAATGCATTCGCATTTAAAAAACGGAGCGGGGGCGGACGTGTGGCCGTACCGTGGTAGGGCCTTTAACGAGCTTACCGGTGGTGTGGCCGTGGTGGTGTTGTTAGTGGTGGCGGGGGCGGCGGACGCCTCGGACCTGGGCAGGGGCGGGAAAGAGACGGAGCGGTGGTGGCTGGAAGACCGGGCATCGCGGGACGTAGATCGGCGGCGGGGGGCGGGAAGGCCGGGAGCTCTTGAGGATGGGCCCGGTGGGTGGTGCTGGTGCGGGAGGATGGGGCTTTGAGTTGGACGAGGGGGGACGGGCCAGTCCGGTTGAATCGGAGTTTGCACGGGCGCGAGCCCGTGACGTGGTCTTCTTTGCACAGGATACAGCATGGGACGCAGGTCGGGGGGCTCAACTGTCTCGTGGGTCTGGCCGCAGCGGTAGCACAGGGTGGACTTGGGCTTGGTGCAGACGTCCGCGCGATGGCCAGGAGTCCAGCAGTTCGTGCAGGCCTCGGCTTTCGGACGGAACGGGTGGCAGCGGTAGACTCCGCAACTGAAGACGATCGAGGAGGGGAGGGTGGTAGTGCCGACGAAGGTGATGAGGATGGATTTCGAGCGCCCCATCCGGCGCGCATCGGTGATGGCGTAGGGTGTTGACATTCATGGATTGGAGATCTTGGATGATCTCGCCCTGTGTTTGGGAGTCCACAGCGTTGTAGATGATGCCGCGGAGGGCGTTGTCTGGTGCCGCCATGTAGGCACGTAGGGGGTAAGAGATGGTACCCAGGCGGAGTTCCGATACACGAAGGTAGAGACGTGCGCGTGACTCAGATGGGGTGCTTACAGTAAGTGAGTTGTTGTACGGATTGATTCGTACACGGTCAGCGGTGCGGGCGGTGGCGTAGTCGATGGTGGCGAGACTGCAGAGGGTTTGGAGCAGGACGCCGTTAGTTGCAGTGCGGAGGTGAAGACCCCCTCCTGGTCTGAAGACGATTTTGAAGTCCTCCGCTGGGAGTCGAGGGAGGGGAGCGTGACGACGAAGAGTGGTAGCACTGGTGGTGGTGTTCGGCGGTGGAGTAGTCTTCTGCGACGGGGTCGAGGGAGGCGGCGTCGAGGTGATGGGCTGGTGGGCCGCGGCTGCACGGTGTGCTTTCACGGCACGGATCCAGCGTGAGTCGGCTTCAAGCTCAGCTGGGGTGATGGATTCGCCTTCGACTTGATATTCCATGTCGGCGGCTTGGAGATTTGCGAACACTTTCGGTGAAGGCGGTGAAACGCGAGCGGCGTCAGCCGCGGTTATGGCTCAGAACGCGGCTGCGCGTTGCGCAGGGGCGCGTAGTCGAGCGTCGCACGATAGCCTCAGCGCATCGGCGGCGTGGCAGAGCACAAAAATGGTTCAGAATGGTTGAAAACGGGCGTAATTGGGCTCCGAAGGTGTCAAACGGATCCGCTCACCTTCACGGATGCGCTGGGGAAGTTTCACGAAGAAAGGGCGAAGAGTTGCGGTGAAACGGGCCAAGAAGTACGGAGCCCATGCGAGGCACGTCCGTACAGCGTTCCGTGGATCTCGCGTCCCCGTCCCACAGGCGCCACGCGCCAGTGCTCCGGCGCGCAGACCGAAGTCCTGACAGAATGTCAAACGAGAGTGGCCCAGCTCCAATGTTGGTATCCGCTATGTCTCTGGAACTGCACGGAACTGTTGATGTCAAAATTGCGTCGATCCTT
>JALIZH010012317.1:0-24843 GCA_030522465.1 Rhipicephalus appendiculatus | reverse complement strand
AAATTTTCTTTTCCTTTTTTTGTTTTGTTGTTGTCTAGCAGACGACAGTCTTCTACGCTTCTACGACGGACGTAGTTAGTGCGGTTTTACGTTCGATGCTTGCCGCCGATGCAAAACTCTACAGTAGTTGTATCTACGTTCTCAATGAATCAGAGGATGACTACAAAGCAGTAACATTTTTGCGTGGTGCAGTATGTGATCTTTCAAGGCATGATATTTCGTTGCACGGAAGCGAAGCAAGCCGGCCGGCGTGATCAGCTGATGCCGCCGCTACGCGTGGCACTGCCGTGCGCATTAGCGTCGCGTCCCGCGCTCAATTTGTGATCGAGCGAGACAGCTACTTAGTGGGAACACAGCTACACGCAGGGGTTAACGGCGTATCACTCCGATTCCGTGCGGTGGCCGGGGAACAGGCTTCAACTGCTCAAGCTTGTTTGTAAGCATAAAAACCGTGTTTACATCCGCGAGCGACCGGCTGTCGATAGTGAAAAGATACGCGAAAAGCGTGCGGCGTAGATACGGTCAAAAAAATATATGCCCGCAATACTAAGAACGATTGCAATTATCGCACATTCCTTATGCACTCACTCGCCGATAGCGCGTCGGCGAGTGAGTTGTTAAATTAAGCAACGTTGCGTTAGGTGCGCGCATGGCCTAGCAGGCTGGCGTAGCAGGTTAGAGCGCGAGACCACGACTGTGTTGTCGAAAGTTCAAATCCTGTTCTGTCACACCTAACTTTTTTATTATTTTTTTTGTTCCTTTTTTTTTACTTATATTGATGTACTGCTATTTCATTTTATGTGTTGAGCGCTAAAACTAAACAAAATGCAATATTAGGTTTGAATATGTATGTGGCACTGTGTTTGCTTGCACACCGGTTATTTTTATGGCATTATCCAGCTGACGATATTGCAAAATAAGGGCTGCACAAGTGATCGAGCCAAACCAAAAATTGGGGGCACAAAGTCAAGAGACAGAAAGTGTGCAATGTTGATTGTTTGAAAAATTACCATTCACAAAAGGAAGAGTTATGGCGCACTGCGTAACTGTACTTGCAGTATTCTAGGATAGTTTGAAATGGCCAACGCTACACGCACACACATTGCTTTGCTTGCAGCACGGTTGAGGCATCCACCGAGTACCGAAGCCAGGCAAGCAGTTGAGAAGGCAATGTGCATGGGGCCCGATTACACTGTCGCGCCCTTCTCTTGAAGGAGAAGCTAAAGCGTCCTCACTTTATTGCACTTTATGTTGCACATGTGTGTCCATGCAGCCATGATATAAATTCTAAAGCATTTGTAGCACCTCCAAACTTCTCGATCATTAAAACAGGCCCCTAAGTTTTATCGTATAGCACGGCAATTCAAGCGTAATCTGCACTGTGGGCTGAAACAACGCTTTTGAAATTCTCAAACAATTCTCATTGCCTATATTAGAGTATGCCTGCGCGGCCTGGGACCCACAAAGTAAAACCCTATGTAATATGCTCGAGCTGGTACAAAACCGCTCAGCCCGTTTTGTCAGTGGCAACAACAATGACTTCACTTTAAGTGTTACTGCACTAAAGGATTGGTTGGGGTGGGAATTACTAAGTACACGTAGAAAAAACATTAGATTAGAAATGCTTTTCAAAATTTTTCACGGCATGGTTAAAATAGATAAAGAATCTTACATTTTACCTCCCCATTTCTTATCGCACCGAACTGACCACTCACTAAAAAGAAGAGAATATTTTTTCCAGAACAAACGTCTACCAACACTCGCTTTTTTCCACGCACAATCTCCCAGTGGAATCAGCTTCCACAGGAGATTGTTGACTGTTGCACTGAAACATCGTTCAGAAACATACTGTTACACTCATAGCTACATCTTTTCTGTTTTTCTGTTAATCTTGTTTTCATAGTTATCCTTTATATGTAAGCATATGTTACCCTCTGTATTCCCCCCCCTGCAATAATGCCTTCGGGCGCTGCAGGTACTCTGAATAAATAAATAAATAAACACAGCTCTGTACGTGACCATCCGTGAATCAATGATGAACACTGTTATGTGTCCGCACACATCAGTTGCGCTCTCACGTTCAATTCTTTTTCTGACCACTCCCCCCACCCCTTCGCTGTAGGGCAGCAAATCAGTTCAATCTGGTTGACCTCCATGCCTTTCTTTCATCTTTTTCCTCTCTTCTTTTTTTTTTTGTTTCATTTCATGTAGCTGTGTAGTTTTAAGAAGCATTAATCATGTGCATGAAGACTCATTGCCTATCGGAAAATACAGCAGGAAGGCCAATTTGCTTCATATATCTGTATCTAAAAAATTGTCTACTTGATAACTTGCATGAAAACTAATAACCGAGCAGCCTGACACGTGGTTTAGAATCTTCAACGGGCAGCTTCTGTATGACGACGCATATGTGTTATTGATCACCTGTGATTCGAACAGCAACCACACTTACTACTTGCACATACAACTACATGAATGAGTGAGGCACACATCCAGCCATATAGTCATGATGATAGAGGTATTACAGCAGTAGGATCAGAAGTGCAACATGGTCACTGTTGGTGATAGCTTTCACTTGAACAGATGTAAGTACACCAATACTACCTCTACGCAGGCCCGTAGCCAGGGGAAGGCCCTAGCCCCCCCCCCCCCCTTCTGAAATTTGAATGAAGGGAGGTGTTTTACCGAGGAAAAATAAAAAATAGGTGTTTTCAAAGGCCTTCAACAAATGCCCCCCCCCCCCCCCCAAAAAAAAAAAACAAAAATTCCTGGCTACGGGCCTGCCTCTATGGCTGAACTATGTAAACACATATGTATGCACTTGGACAATTTTCGTACAGCTAGATGGGAGAGAATGAAGCTCTTTAACCAAACGTCAATATGTTTGTCTCTTAAAGTTTTCATACGCATGACACTGTGTACATGCATGGCACATCATGGAAGAAACTGTTTTTCACCAATACCAGTCTCAGAAAAGTTAAAATGGCATCATATACAGGACAGACAGGTAGCACTACCAGTTTACAAACCACGTACACTTGCTACTTCAAATTTTGATTTCTGAGCAACATTTGATATGGTCCTTCAGGTAGAAGTTTAGTACATGCCAGTGACATAAGGTGACTCTGAGTATGCTCTCATGACACACCAATAATTGAAGAAGTACTTCCTAATACTACTTAAGGGAAAGTGCTTGTTCAATGTGAATATTTACAATTAGCAAAGCCCACAGGCAACTGGGCTTTTTTGGTTGAAGTCTTTCTTGGTTTGATACTGAGAATACCAGATGTTCAATAATGACAAAATGAAAACAGTTTTCATGATGTTCATTTTATGGCACAGAGAATGTGTCTTTGTTGCCAACGCCAATGTGCGGCTACATGGGTTACACTAATGATGTGCCGTGCTTTCATGCTGTGCTTAACAGCAGCTAAATAATTTCATTCACTTACTTTAGGATGCTACAACGGCCCACATTGTAAAGCTTCTGGGTAGCCAGGCCATGAACACAGACAAATATTTTTTTCAATACAAAAATAATTTTTCTTGAACTGAATCATTTGAAACCATCTCTGTGTATATCAGTCTCTTACCTACAGAAGATGCGACAGTTGCAGCTTGGCATACTACTCACTCATGAGTACGCACACTCATTTGAAAGGTTTTAGTGACGAGGGGCTTGAGTAAACGTGAGTATGAACGTGAGTGAGCACACATAAGGGTGAGTTGGCACGAGTATGAATGTGAGTGAGTATCGATGAGTGTGAGTAGGTATGAGTATGAATGCGAGTGAGTACCTATGGGTTCCATCAGTGATGAACACTGTTATGTGTGCATGAATATCAGTTGTGCTTTCATGTGTACTTCTTTTTTTGACCACCTTCACTCCCACTGTAGGGCAGCCAATCAGTTCAACTTGACTAACCTGCCTGACTTACTTTTCTCTTTTACCTCTTTGTTTTTGTTTCATTTTGTGTACCCTTGAAGTTTAAGTGGGTATTAATCATGTGCATCCAGATTCATGGTCAATAGGGAAGTAGAGCAAAGAGGCAAAATTGCTTCATACATCTATCTTAAAATTGGCTGCTACATAACTTGCATGAAAACAAATAACCAAGCAGCTCGACATGTGGTTTGGGATCTTCAACAGTGAGCTTCTGTACGACAATGCGTATGTAATATTGATCACTGGAGATTTGAACAGCATCCACACTTATTAGCACGTACGACAACATATAAAAAAATGAAGCACTTATTTAGCTGTTTAACCTGATGATGAAGGTGTTACAGTAGTAGGATCAGAAGTGCAACATTGTCACTCTTAATCAGAGCAGTGAGCTTTCTCTTTACCGATTTGAATACATCAGTACTTCCTTTGTGGCTGAATTATGTAGACACACGTGTGCTCTTAAACCCTTATGTGCAACCAAATGGGAGAGAGTGAAGCTCTTTAACAAAAACTGCATGCATCTGTTTCTTAAAGTTTTCGTACGTACGACATGGTGCATCTGCACAGCACATTATGTAAAAAAATGTATGTTATCAAGACCAGTGCCTCAAAAAAGTTCAAATTGCAATATATACAGGCCACGCAGGTAGTACCACTAGTTTAAGAACCACTTACACCTGTTAAACCCAAATTGTGATCTCTGAGATATATTTAATGTGGTCCTTCAGGCAGAAGTTTAATTTGTGCAAGTGACATATTAAGGCAACTGAGTATGCTCTCACGACGTATATTAATGGAGAAAGTACTGCCTCGTATTGCTTAAGGGAAAGTGCTCGTTCAATGTGAATCTTTCCAATTAACAAAGCCTGCAGGCTACCGGGTCTTTCTTGATACAATCGTTGTTGGTTTAATACTGAGCATACAAGAAGTTCAAAAACACCCAATTACGACAAAAGAAAGACAGTTTTCATGAAGTCATTTCATGTCAAAGAGAATGTTTGTTGTCAGTGTGAATGACCGACTACGAGGGTTAAACCAGTAAGTTCATGCTGTGCTTAACTGGACCTAAATAATTTCATTCACTTTAGAATATGTTACCACAGCCCACCTTGTAAAGCTTCTCTGTAGCCAATCCATGAACGTGGACAAATATATTATGAACGTGGACAGTAGGAACGTGAGTGACTATCAATGGGTGTGAGTCTGAGTATGAAAGTGAGTGAGTTCACCAGTGTGATAGTGTGTATACGAGTGAGTGACAAGGAATGTGTGTAGATGTGAGTATGAACATGAGTGAATAGTCATCGGTGTGAGTAGGCATGAGTCTTAGCATGGATAAATGTCTGTTTATCTTGTAAACTATACATCACCCTAATAATCATGATCTTTGAACACTGCAGTAGTGAGAAATAAATAAATGAATAAATATTCTGCATATGTCATATATAAGCTTGTGCGCTCAAGAAGATTTTACCACTGCTGTACACATGTGTGATACACATGCGTTCCGCACATGTGCATCCCACATATTGGTTCCACTCACAGACGAGCGTGGTTCGCTATCAGGGGGGGGGGGATATGTCGGCAAACTCACTCATGAGACGACTCAGTCACACTCACTCAGAGCCAGAGTGGGCCGTGAGCCTGAGTCTGAGTGAGTCCGGGTGAGTAATATTTTGGTGAGTTTGAGTCTGAGTGAGTCTGCTTGAGGAAAATTTTCGTGAGTCTGTGTCCTAGTGAGTCCGGTTGAGGTAGATATTGTTGAATCTGAGTTCGAGTGAGCCCTAAGCGCGGAATATATTTCATGAGTGAGTCTGAGTGAGCTCCACCATTAATTGCCGACCTATGGTCCTATCTACTCAGCTTTAGCTTTACTATCAGCGTTATATCCGCTTAATTTCGTACTCAAATCTTTTCACAGATATTTCAATGATGGGCTACTTCATATTTTTTTTAACCGAGGTGCGAGTTAGGAGAGGGGGGCGCCATGACCTTCACCTGCAAACTCTTTCAGGGGAACTTCTTGATAGAGATTTCGTGCGACACGAGTATTTCATAGAATTGACCTTACTGGATTGAAACCACTGATAACTTGTATTTGAAGGTACAAGATATAAAGGCGTATTGTAGAGCACCAATTACGTGAGGTATTGGCATTAAAAGAGCATTGACACCAAAATTGAAAAGGCTAATTTCACGCTAACGGACTCATGAGTCGACTCACTCAGATTTCGGTGAAGCCATGAGTCTGAGTGAGTCCGGCTGAGTAATATCTCCATGAGTTTGAGTCCGAGTGAGTCCGGTCGAGTAAAATTACAGCGAGTCTGAGTCCGAGTGATTCCAGTTGAGGAAAATTTTGGCGAGTATGAGTCTGAGTGAGTCCTCAGAGCAAAACATATTTCTTGAGTGAGTCTGAGTGAGGTCGAATTTTTTTGCCGACGGTGGTGGGGGGAGCAAAGGTTCATCGCACCGCCCCTCGCCTACTAAGTCAAAGTATATGAGGCAGATTTTGCACAACCCCCCTCTTTGGTGTCTACAGGGGGCGGTCACCACCCCCCCCCCTCTCTTCGTGTGCACGCCTAGGTTCTGCTCGTTCTACCTGTGCGCCAGTGGCGTAGCCAGGGGTGGCACACTAGGCCTGTGCCCCCCCCCCCCCCCCGATATTTTTTCACCATGGCAAACAGGGCGCAAAATGACCATTTGCCTGCCCGTCCCCTCCTTCTGATCAAAGAGGTGCCCCCCCCCCCCCCCCCCGACAAAACATTTCTGCCTTCGCCCCTGCTGTGCGCTCATGTGTCTTCCTTGTGTAGAACACAACGCTATACGCATGTACTTTTTGCTGATACATGGGAATTTCCAAAGAGCAGATGTGGATTGCGTTTGTTCTAACCAGGCCCGTAGCCCCCTCCCCCCGAAATTCGGATGGAGGGGGGGTGTTTTACCGAGAATAAATAATGAAAATAGGTGGTGTTCAAGGTTTTGAACAGGTGCCCCCCCCCCCGAAAAAAATTTCTGGCTACGGGCCTGGTTCTAACCTTGTGCTCGTACGGCAGGCCCGTAGCCAGGGGGGGTACCCCAGGCCCCCCTGGCTTTTCAGGGTGGGGGGTGCCCTAGGTCCCCCCCCATTTTGGGGGGGGGGGGTGCCCATTTCAAGGGGGGTGCCCTAGCCCCCCCCCTCCGAAATTCGGATGGAGTGGGGTGTTTTACCGAGGACAAATAATAAAAATAAGCCTTTGAAGGCCTTCATCAAGTGCCCCCCACCCCCCCGCCTTGCCCCCCCCCGAAAAAATTCCTGGCTACGGGCCTGTGCGGTTTCCGTTTGTTCCATATCATACTTTCCGTATATTCCGTATCGCTTTATGGACTCTTCCATATATTAGATACGGACTCCGTAAGTTCCTTACGACTAAATCCGTATACCCGTACGGAATTCCTTATACGCCATATGTCAGTCTCCATATTTTCCTTACAATTTCCGTAAGCTTCCGTATAAATCCGTAAGAAATCTGTATATTCCATATGGCACATATACGGAATCCGTATGTTTTCCGTAAAAAAACATACGGAAACATACGGAACGTTTCAGTAGGGGCGCCCGGCTTTCTTAAAAAAAAAAAAAAAACTGAAAAGCGGACATGCAGAGGCTATTATCTCATCAGGAATGGTGAAAGTTTGAGAATAACATCGTGGTGTCTCCAAGCTCGTAACCTGAGGCGATAAGTACATGCAAAAACGAGCAAATTGTCATTTCAACAATGTGCCAGAAAGCAACAAAAGAACACAGTCCGTTGCCTTTATTTCTACCGTGTTTTACATATATACGCAACAGTTGCCTGTTTGCTTAGCCTATATGCAACGATCAACCGTAATTTTTCCCGTGTTTTTCCAGCCTCCCACCTCAAAGAAGGTAAGAGCGTTACTGAGACAGAGCGATAGTGGTTTTCTGTCACCTGAGAAACCGCAAGTAGAGGAAGGAAAAGAATATTGTCGACAGCCACACCGTGGAGAAAATGGAAACGAAGCAAGCAAACCTTGTGCAAGACAACGGCCGTGTTTTAGTGGCTTCCCTTTTTTGCTCTCACGTGAAATTGAAGAAACCTTGATACAGCGAGTCGGCGACACATCAGGTGCTAAACGGTGCTTGAAGCGCACTCCGAGCTTCTGGCTCTTTTCAGCGCGTTATCAAAGGTTACACTTCTTAAGCAATTTCTTTTTTTTTTTTTTTGTATCGTACTTCGTTTTTTTCTTCTGATTCCGCCCTTTTTCCTCGTTCTTTTTCTTGCGTTTCGTGTTCCACGACTTCTTGGCTAGCGTTCTTTTCCGTTGCAAAATCACTCGCGTGCACGATTCTCGTTGCTCTGATCTTTTCTGCCATCAGTTCCACTTATTGTTGCTGTCGCTTGACTGGTACTTTGATCTTCTCCTTAATTAATTTTCCTACTGCTTCTTATTCTATTGTTCTGCTTTCTCCCTTTTGTGTCTCAAATGCTTCTTTTGCTTAAAAAAAAGTAATAAAGAGGTAATGCGGCGCCTTTCACGAATCCTATTACATCCAAGTTGCTCTTCTATAGCTTTTTATGACTTCGTCCTTAACATATTGTCATCCCAAGTTTTCTGGCTTATTGAAGTGTTCAAAAGACTTTCTTGAAGTTGAGAAGCGTAACATATTTTCTATATACTACGTTATATAGCATCGGCGTTTTCAATATAGGGTGCTGAATTGCACGGTATTCAATACTTTTCGCCTCGTATATAGACATCATCTATTCACAAATGCAAGAGTTGTCTGCTTTCCATAATTAGTGTAACCAGAGCGCTTCGCATGTTGAAAGCTGACGTCTTCGAATCTCCACTATTCTCTTATTTCAATCTTTCGGCAGTTTAACGTTCAATGCCCTGTCTCCTTCTCATGCACATGCGCCATTCTCGCCCTCGAAAGTGTCCGCATTGCTCGGTAGTTCAACGAAGCTAATAAAAATGCCATATAATGAGTCAACCGAACTTTAGCGTTAAGCTATCCAGCTGCCTTAATGTCAGCCGTATAGGCATCCCACAACAGAATGTATACATACATGAAGCACTACGCAAAAAGGTAACTTTCATACAAAAGAAGCGCCCACTTCGGTTGGAAAAGAATACTGTGTGTGCAAATTAATGTAAAAGTAAATGTGCAGTAGTGTAGCTTTCGTAATTGTTGTTTAATGTAGTACCTCGCGACAACTTTCGGTGGCAGCACAGCCAAAGCTACGTGGGCGGAGTTTCTGCACATGTGTTACTACGCCAAGTAGTCCGTTTGCGGGCGATTTGAGTTCCTGTTTTGCAAGCGCATACAACATGTTCGTTTTCGCACGAACATCCAAGGTTTATGATGCTATTTTTGAAATAGTGTATTAAAAGTTAGGTTATATGTAGCTTTAATCGAAAACTATGTCAAACCTTGAGATACTTATGAACGCAGCAGTGAAAGAAAAATAGATGGAATCATTGCTGTGTTCTTCTGCGAATGCCAGCATAATGCTAACCTGCCAGCGGTTCAAGCCAGCGTGTAAAGTTAGCAGCATACAGTAATGCTTGTATTTGTTTTTTGTTTTTTTTTTTCAAAGCAATAAAATATTCTTTATTGCTAAGGAACACAGGAAGCAGCTTTATTGAAGCGGTGAGATTTATTTTTGAAAAAAGAAAAAGGGGGGGGGGGGGGGCACGACCGAGCAGGAACTGTGTGATAGAAAATTCAACGGAATGGCAAAAAACCGCGTCATAAATTTCGGTGAATACAGGGCCGGTATCGTCGTTTTCCTTCTTTTGGAGACGCAGGAACTTTCTAGAGACGCTCACGTTATTTTGTTTGTGGACGCGAAGGCATCGATGGGTCGCAGATATCTTGGCCACGACCGGTCACAGGCGGGCGTCTAACGTTCGTAAATCTACGGCCGTGGTAAATCCAAGCGGGTGAAACGCACTCCTTACTCGGTCAAGAACGCTGTTTTGGCAGTCAGCCGAATAATAGACATGAACGCGCCTCTTGCCCAGGCGAAGCTTTGCACTAGTGATTTTATCCTCGAAAATCGCTGTCATCGCAAAGCGCCAACCGCTTCCGCCGTAGACGCCGACGGGACGGTGTTACACGATCTTTAGCGTGATTGTATCAGCAATATAAGGCAACCGAAATACCGACCACGTATGGAACGCAATATATGAAAAGGGTCATTGTTTTTACGTACAGTTTCCAATCACAATTTTGCTTTCAAGCAGCTGACCTTGCTGAAGACTGACAGGTCACCGGTGTCACTTCCAAGGTGGCTATCACGATGAGGGACCCACCTGCGCTGACGGTATCACTTGCACACAACTTCTTTCCCCGTACGGCGAACACTATATTTGACGAGGCACAGCTGTCTTCTTTCCTTTCTGCTCGATGAATACAGATCACCTAACGAACACGCACTCATCCTCGCTCACAAGCCACGATGTGAACTTGCTGCAAGCGAACGACGCCATCGCTGTTTGCCGGGCAGGAAAAAGGTTAAATGACACCAGAAAACTATAAACAGCAAAAAACGAAACTCCCGCATGGAATAAGCTTTCTTGATAACAGTGTAAATAATCTTGAACATATTAACTACATCTTTTGTTTTTATGTTTTCTTTTATGTTATGTAGTATATAAAAGTTAGCGTTCGCGCACTACATGCATAAGCGTAGTAAAAAAGTGCGTGATTCGGCTTCGTAGCTTTGGCTGTGCTGCCACAGAAAGTTGTCGCGAGGTATAGATAGATGAATAATTCTACTTACACACGTATCGTGACTGTAATGAGTGAAGCATGCTACTACCACTTGGTTAAGAATTAATTGTATTATGCTTATAAAATATTTCTGGCATAACTCTTTCTGGTGTTAACATAACTGGTGTTAGATGTAGTGCATATATGCGTCCACTAATCAAGAGATAAATACAATTCCAAAATTGCACACTCTAAAATAACTACGCTCAACAGTACACTCTTTATCAGGTGTTGGTTAAATGCTGGCTATATCCGAGAAATCAGACGAAAAATTTGCGGTTTCACGGCTGTACCTATCACTTTGAGCGGGACCTAATTAAGAGAGTACAAAGCGCAAAAAATTTCAGACAAAAGGTGGCAACAGCCATGTGTCCCGTCTGAAAATTTTCGCGCTCACAATTGATGAGAGTGGAGTATAGCCTTGCTAGAAACCGCTCGTTGTTCAGTCATTTCATATGGCTGAAGGCAGTAATTCCGGTAATTCTCACGCCCTGCGCAGTTTGGCTGTGACTTATTGGAACAGCGGTCGCAGCAGCTGTGCCGAATATATTGTATTCGGACTAGATATTGACATAGGTCCGCCGCGGTGGTGTAGCGGTTATGGTGCTTGGCTGCTGACCCGAAGGTCGCGGGTTCAACCCCGGCCGCGTCGGTCGCCTTTCTATGGAGGTGGGAGGCTAGAGGCCCGTGTACTGTGCGATGTCAGTGCACGGTAAAGAACACCAGTTGGTGAAAATTTTGCGAACTATCCATTACAGCGTCTCTGGTAATCATATCGTGGTTTGGGACGTAAAAAACTAGGTATCAAAGCGATAGCGGTAAAGGGCTCGTTTCCCAAAATTTCGGGCGTCGGTGACGGCGTTGTTGGTTGTGAGCGAAAAATCATCATCTTGCTCGCAATCAAAATTCGAGAAAGATGCAAATAAAATAAATAATACAAATTTTCGGTTCGAAGCAAGCAAGTGTTCTCCGACACAGCTACAGTATTTCTTGAAACTCCATCCGAAACAAAAAAAAAAAAAAAAACAGTATTTGAATGGCATGTAGGGGAAGAAGTCTCCTCAACAAATGTAATATCGTTTCGTAGAAGCACAGAATCACACCAAGCGTCAAAACATGTGAATTGAGAAACGAGTGGGTGTTACAAAGCTTACCCAAAACAGTCAGCCTCTCGCTAAACTAACGACTATATATATTGTCTTTTCGTATCTGTGTGCTCTGCGATGCGTAAACATTGTCGCGCACAGGGAATAAATGCATTTTAACGAATAATCTGCCAACGTTGTAGTATAATATTAAATCCGTGACTTCGGCCACGCAAACTGGCGCTATGATTTCGGCGCCAGGATCTCTAAACGGAACATTGACGATCGTTTTACCTGCTAAGGGCGAGCACGTATTACTGCAGTACCAACGCCGGTACAATTTTCAAACCTAATATTTTCTGAAATTCTCGCGATGGTTGTTTTCGGTCAGTGCGAGAACACGTATTCTTTTTTATGTAGTTGTCCAAGCTCTGACGGTATACCGACACGCATTCAGCCGCTGTTCGCCGTGATGCGCCTCCTCTTATTTAGTCACCTTTGAGAACGGCACTTGTGTACAAAGTTTTCGGTTGTTATTCACCGTTCTACATAGTGTACCTGGCTCATTGGCCACCGTCTCGAAAACCCACTTCGCTGAGGCGTGCATCTTCCAAGCCCCATCCCGCTGTTTGTATAGCCATCAATACGATACACCCGATCGCCACACAACAGGCCCGAGTCCGCATGCTGATAGGGCACACACGTCTCACCGCCCAAATGCGGCTTGGTACTCAAGTGGGTTTACATGTCAGAACGCATTTTAACAACAATGGTGTTCTAACTCGGCGTATAATTTGTCGCCGTGCCCGAAAACTGTCATCGGCATAAGCGGGCAGGCGCCACAGATTTTGGGCACATCCCACTACGGATTGACCAGTAAGATCCCCGATGGGGGAGATAACGACTACAGAGAAAGACAAAGAAAGAGAGAAACCAATGGATAGATAAAGAGAACAATATAAAGAAAGGAGAAAAAGCACCGGCGTACCATCGATCCGAAAGCACACGTCCTAACCACTCAGTTATCCAGGCACGCTAGCGGAGCATAGCATAGCCTTGTGTACTATAGTGTAGCAAGAGGGTGGGAAAGGGAAGTGGGCGTGAGGAGGAGAGATGTGATGCTGAGGAGGAGGAAAACAAGGAGGGGAGGTAGTAAAGCGTAGCACAGAAACAAAGAAAAAGCGAAATAAAGAGAAAGAAAGGCAGGAAATAAAAATGACGGCACATCAACGAAAGAGAGGAAGAAGTAGAGAGAGCGAAAAGAAGACGGAAAGAAAGAGGAAGCAAGCACAGCGTCGTCCAGCGACCAGATCCACACCACCTGGCGAAGCCGTGTATTCGCTGTAGCTAAGCTACGCCTACCGATGCAGACATCGTGCGCAACCTCCGCTCGACAGTGCGTAGCCTGGCTGCACCCGATCGTGTCCAGAGAGTCATGGGGCGTCGTAAGAAAGTGCGTATTCCCGAGGAGGAAACGGCGCATCTCGAAGCCAAATGTGAAGTTCGAAGGGGACTACGAGCGGCGACGGGCAGGTGCTTTGCTGTGCCAAGCTTATCGCGTTTTAGTGCAAACTGCTCGCGTTTCTTCGTCGTTTTGTACCTCCACATTTCTGTTTGATGGTGCCTACCGAGCAGTACACTCTAAGAAAAAAAGGAGTCAAAAGTGGATCAAAAGACCGTGATTCCCTTCTGGTCGTCACTTGACCCCTTTTGGAAGGTAGAGGCAGATAAAGAGAGTTAGCATTTTAAAAGGAGTCAGAACACTCTCGTGAAGCGCCTTTCGATTGGCTGCCGGGATGAAGGCGCCGCCGTACAAGCCATACATATCGCGCGTTTGCGGTTCGGCGTCGTTGTGGCGGGCCGGCGGGCGCGCGAGCCCTGACGCCGGCGCGGCGCCTACGCCACCTCCGCCGTCTGCTCTCTCCCTCCCCTCCGTCCTTTGGAATGCGTTGCGCTGGTTGCGCTGGGGCGCTGGTCGCGTGTCTCGTAGTTTTCAGTTCGAGCGAACATGCGTATCTTCGGTGGCTGCACGCTAGGCTCCGTGCTCGAAGTGACGCTTGGAGTGAGGGATATTTTTGGAGCAGCGGACACGGACAACGTGCGCCTGTTAACGGTGAGTGTACTGCTTTCGTATGTAATAATTACACAGCTTTAGCTGGGCGTCTGCAGAAGCTCTGCGGAAGTATACACCAGAACACAGCGAGTTCAGTGTGTGCCGCCATAATAGGCAGCACGCCGCGCCATCTGTTGCATGCGCGGCGAAGCAACACCTGGAACTGCCAGGCTAGCAGACGCTCCGCAGTTCAAACGCGAAACTTCCCAGCCGGAGTATGGCTGTAAGCATGTCTCGCGCTTTTGCTCGCCTGAAAATTTGTGCTGTTTTCTTGTGAAACGTTGAGAAGACCTTCCTCGACGGTCCGGAATGTATACAGCACGTGCATTGCCGACTGCGGAAGCAACTTTATCAGGTACGTACTATCGCGATGCAGAGAAACGTGAAGAGCGGAAAGCGTGGCTTTCGACTCGGTCGAACTGCGACATGCCTTGACTGTCGCTAAGCAAAACTTGTGCGTTCAGCCGGTGTCACCGTAGCGCTAGAATCCCGCTCCGGCTTGCGCTCATGCAGCGCATATGTATATCATTTGCCAGTCATGCCTGGCACTCGGAACCCACACACGCGGTGCGAAAGTGCCAGCCAGCGCAACATGTAGTGCTACGCCGGCTGAAAGCACAGATTCGCGGATTCGCCTAGCGACAGTCAAGGCATGTCGCATTTCGACTGAGTCGAAAGCCACGCTTTCCTCTGTTCACGTTTCTTTGCATCGCGACAGTACGCCGTTACATTTGTACTAAACGTGCGCAGTGTGCGTGCACGCGTGAGTCCTAATATCTCCTATTATTGGCATGCGGCCTGCGAAAGAGTACAGCAATGATTTGGTGCCGCATACTGCAGGCATACTGCACGCAAATTACTGCTGTAAAGCGAAATAGCTGGCGTCACGCTTGAATACACGCAGTAAGTGTACTTACTCGTACACTTTTACTGGGCTCGTATATAGTTTTTCCTGTTGATTGCAATTATCCACTGGCGGCGGAGCTCGTCGTTTTTCGTTGCGGATGGAAATCTGTGCAATCTGAAAACACCGCACCGGAACGATTCCCATGTTGTGTTGTCGTCTTCACAGACAGTGCTTGGTGATATCTTCCTCTTGCGCTGACTGTTTTCGCATCCAAAGACAGCGCAGTGGTGCCCAGACGACTTCTTGTAAGCGGGAGCGGCGTGAATAGGCGCTTTCTCGTATTTTAAGGTCCCGGACACGCCGCTTACCATGTAACAGATACACGCCTTGGCAGTTCAATACAAACATGGCGTCTGGGTGCAAGAGTATGCCGCCGGGAGCCTAGGCGCCTGGGTGCGAGATAGGCGTGCTCTGGTCTATAGGCTGGCAGCCATTTCCAACGGTTGCCTGCGTCCGCGGGGCTGTTGCAGATGCCCAATTAAAACTGTTACTTAACGAGCTGAGACCGCTATGCGCGTTGTTGTGAAAGTGACTGCATCACTCATAAAATGAGTGATACCATCACGTATCTAGGGCGACTATTTTCTGATCGCACATTCTGTCTGGACTCATGAAGATGCTCCATATCATTTTGAGGTGCGCTTTAGTCTACGTCATAATAACATTTCCATCGATACTCGAGTGTGCAGGGGCTTACGCGCGTGTAAACATGCAAAAAAAAAAAACCCTCTGTGTACAGGACACATAGACGCACTGTATATAATGGCTTTTGTTGGCCTAAAGATGGTAGTTTTGAGGTGCAGATATAGTATAATGCTTTCAGCACGTACGCGGTAGTGGCTTAAATGTTTAGGACTGGCCTCGCCGGTGAATGGGAAAGCTCTAGATTTTCAACGGCGCGCGTTGCGGCCGCCGCCGTGCGCTCTTTTCCCTCGTTTCTGTTGATGTTTTCGTGCTTTGCCTACATCTGCGATGACGTTCGGAGTTATAACAGAATCGAGTGAGTATACGTGGCTGTGGGAGCTATGTGCGGTAATCCTAGCATATGCCATGTCTGATGTCAGCGTAGACGGCGTCCGCTCGCGTTGGTGTCATTCGGGCGTTCGTACTCGCATGTGTTTAACTGAGTATTTAAGGACGGGTTACGTTTGCAAAACACCCGGTCAGTAACCACTCACGGCGTGCCCCTGACTGCCGGACGATGGGCTTGGTTGTCGGAATAGGCCGGCGCAAAGCCGGGCTTATTCTGAAAGCAAATTTTGAAGCGATTTCTCAGAAAAAGAAGGGCTTGCATTCTTCCACAGCCAGTTACTATGGCGAAACGAGGTCGCCGCCTTCTTTTACTTGAAAATTTCTTTTCATTGCGAAATTATTTAAAACGAAACACTTGTGTCAGATGTGTGTACCGTAACGGTGTGTTGAACAAAGGCTGGTTTGCATAAAACTAATGAGCCTGTGTGTGTATGTGTGTTGGTTATTCCCAGAATCCCGGATCGCTTCTCCTCTTCACTCCAGTTGACAGCCACACTAGGGGAAACGAAGGTGTCGCTACGGTCTGGCGCCTCACCACTAGTGATGGGAAAATAAACAACGGCGTTCGCCCTGTGAACGAGGCAGTCGGTCCCATATTTCGTTTGGTTGGACATCACGCCGTAGGAAAAGAGGTGAATGGCACCCACGCAAAGGAGCCTAAAACAATTGCCTTTGTTGTTTTAAAAAAAAGCTCACATCATCTTGTGCTGCAAGTTTGTCACCAAGTGACATCTTAGAAAAGCTACTATATGAATGTTGTTTTACACGAGAACGGCAAAAAACACGGTTCCTTACCATGCCTCTTTTCATTTGTTGTTTTTTGTTGTGAGCCTTCATTATGTCTGTGTAAATCACTTATTGTGTCGGTATTGCAAACTCTTACTATGATTCCGTTTTCTCATTATGATATGACGTTATTCTTTTCAGGTACCATTTTTCATGGCTGCTCACGCTGAACAGGAGCGACAACGTAGTAAGTCACAAGTCTGATTCCTCCAGCCTTCACGACTTTTTGATTCTTAATCATAAGGAATAAATATGGAAACATGATAACGATATCTGCTGTTTATTTTGCACGACATGACAGTATGCTCATCACAGTCACACATTTTGGTTGGTTATACTCATACAAGCATGCAAATGAGGAATACCTCAACTGCTTCAACTTTGCTGGAAATGGTGTGTCGTTTTGAGTTTTATTAAAATAATGCTAAAATTATACTATCCTTTTTTTGCAGTCGCTGGGCACAACGGCAAGTATTAATGGGGTTGCTTAAAATGAATACTTCACTATTTCCAGCAGTAGTCACGCAAAAGTACAGCACGGGTGAATATGGTAGCTTAAAATAGCCGTAGAGTCGCTTGACGTTTCGGTGGGTGTCAATTGACCCGCGTAGGAGCGTCACCGGCAAGGGTCGTCTGACTCCCTCAGAAGTGGTAGTGTGATCCTTCGCATAAGAGTCCTCCCACTCTTCTTAAGAGGGTCCGGGGACTCTCCTGAGCGCGCCCACTCTGACCCACCAAGAGAGTCACCGTGTCTCTTCAAAGAGAGTCGTATACGTGGCAAGTCAGAACTCTCCGAAAAGAGTCAGGCATACTCTTTTTTTTCTTAGTGTAGTATACCAGCCTATAATTAACTCAACGGATATGCTTGTCTAATAGCAGCTGAAAAAGACAAAGATATTGATAAATGTTACGGTGAGCCTCCGAATGTAATGAAGAAGGTTTAGGAAAACTTGGTAAATATTGTCTTGCTGCATTGAGCTCTTTTCAAGTGCCGCTTTAGTTCCGGTTAGTAAACCTCAAAACCTGGGTTTTTGGCAGACTGTTATGCAATATAATGCAGACGCGAGTTCAGAATCCCAATATACATAATGATAACGCCATTCAACATGGAAAGAGAATTCGGCGAACTTACTGGCGCTTGCTTATAAAAAGTGTTCATTCCTGTCTAACTCTGTATCATATACCCTTCAATAAATTTCTGGCGAAACCCCTGTTTTAGAACTGCTGTTGTCATGAAAAACACTGGCGCATTAAAAGTTCTTTACGAATCGTTTTAACAGCTTGGCTGTTGAAGCCGGTGGTAATCTGTCCAACGCAAACAGAAAAACTCCGCGCCGCGGTGACGTGCGCATGCGTTGTCTAGCAGCGAATTCGACAGCTGTGTGCCTGATTCGCTAACCCCTACACGGTCCCGCCACCAGCCCAGCTGCCTGCACAGTGCGTGCAACTGCTCAGTCCGTCGCGGCAGACGTGAAGTCACGGCCAACTCCGCGTGCGCCCCTTGGTTTCGTATCAGAGGTTTTTAGTCTGTCCGGCACCCCGCTATACGCAAAACACTTTGCGTGTACCGGAATACCGGGTGTGAACTACGCATGCGCGCGCCCAGAAAACATAGCCGCGCCACCTAAAGTGGTTGCCTTCCACCTCGAATATATCCATTGGCCGTCGTGCGCTCTGTAGCTCGCTAGCTTCGAATAGATGACTTTATTTGCTTGAGATTCATGTCCACAAGCTTCGACAGCAGAGTACTTGTGTCGATTCACCACTGTTTTCGAGACACTCAAATAATCAATGCTGTAGGCTTATTGAGTGGCGCTCCCGGAATCTCCGAGGTTGTAGATTACGCGTTTGCTGGTTGTCTTCTATCTTCCATAGATGGCCCCACTTGACGTGGTGGCAGGTACGGGACACGCTATCCAGTAATACGCCACGCCGTTGCGTTACCGGAATACCAGACAAACTAAAAACCTCTATTGGCCTCGAGGGCCACCACCGGAAACTCCGGCGCCACCGTCGGCGGAACGTGCTTGGCAGGATCACGCGGTCTCAGCGGCCGTGTCGGCTGCTTGTGGAGCGCTGCCGCGTGCTTTTTTAACGAGTTTCAACTTCCACCTGCGTGGCGGTCTGTTCGAATGCCGAGGTTTTCTCGCATTTTGAAGACAACTGAACCCATTGTTGCAGGAGTGGCTGCTTCCGAAGACGACGAACATGCTGCTCTTACATGCTCGTGCCGCAGCACAAGACGTGCGCAATGGAGGCCGGTGTAAGCCTGCACCGGTGCCAGTGGAAAAAAAAAAAAAAACGGCCCCAAGAGTGGGTTGTGGAGCTAAGAACCGGCAAGCAGCCATCGGCTACGAGTGGTATCTACAACAAGCACTTCCGTGACGACAATTTTCGCTATTGCGTCGGGGCTGTAATGTTGAGTAGCAGAGAGCGCGCACTGAGACGATCGTTCGCGCTCTCTTGCGGCCGCCTAATTGTGCTGATCTCCCGCAGGATGGAAAGTACGCTGCCTTTTACCTCGTACCATACCACCTCAGAACGTTCCCGTGCGACCTCTTGATCGTCGGCCTCGTGCTCAGCGTCTACAATATGGGCTGCATATTCATTGTTTAGATACGTTGAATCCAAAGCTCACAGGGTTCCTTATGCATTCGTCTAAGATGGCCGAAAGGCGAAAGCCACCTTCTTCTTCTTGTCAGTCGATGTAGCGATTTTCCCCGCCCGCTTTAAAAACTTCCTGCATCTAACGCGGTTTTGCATTGCCTCCGTGATCGGCCCGCCGATCATGGAGGCTGTGAAAAGCGACCGTGTCGTCTGAACACGTCATCATATAACATCATGTTGTGTGGTGTCATCTCGACGTCATAACGACGTCACAAATTTGGGCAATCTGTGACGTCATGATGACGTCATACGGTGACGACATCACGTGATGATCTTTGTCTATTCCTCGGGAGACGCTACCGACGCGGGACACCGATGGTTAATCTTCCACTCTGACAATGCATCGAATGATTTCGCCTTTATTAGCAATACACAACGTTGCTGTTGCTGGTGGATATACACAGCGAGTGAGTCAAATGCTGCGGCTGATGTGTGCTGCATTTATGTTGGCAATGACTTTCTTTCAGTCAATCGTACATTCTCATGACGCAAACACCACGTGCTTCTTAAGAAGCCCAAATTTATTTGTGCCATTCTCCAACTCAAGTTGGGCCTCTCCAACCGCATGCATTTTCTTGGAGCCTTACTTACTTATGTGGAAAAGATGCCGCGCTGTTTGCGTCAGACACTACATACTACCATAATTGCTGGGCAGCTCTCCAAAAGGTTCTTGGGAAATAAAATTTAGCATTTCACCATTTACGCGTTGTTGTTATCCTTATTTGGAGCTTCTCTTTCTTCACCGTTATTTCAAGTTCATGTGGGCCGTTGTTCACACCGACGTTCGCAGAACAAGTCCGGCGAACGTTATGGTATCTTCTTGCGTTTCCTTAGCGTTGCATGTTACCACATGGCCTCGCAGAACACTTGTCCTTATACCAGCACTCTCGAAGTGGTGAAGCTTTGGTCTATAAATTTGTTGATGACAGAGAGCGGCAAGTTTCTTATGCAGTGCAAAACCACGTTAGGCGCAGAAAGCTTTTGGAGCGGGCGGGGAAAATCAACACATCGACAGACAAGAAGAAGAAGGTGGCTTTCGCCTTTCGGTCATCTTTGGGAAATGCTTAACCCTTTCAGGGTCGAATTTTTTCGCGAAATGCGTGCCAAAAATGTGTAATTTTTTTTATTGTTGAAATAAATTCTTCAGACCATTCTATTTAAGAAAAAAAATTGTCTAAAATTTTTTTTCGTGACCGTAAACTGACAAAAAAATCATTTTGTGTTGTTACATACACATGGTTTATTCATAGTAACATCAAGCAAAATCCTAAACAAAAACACTTTTACGATGTCTTATAAATAAAAATTATGCATTATAATAAACATAGCTCACAGACCTACAAAAATAAGCGCACCAGAGTACTTTTCCGGTAAAAAAAATATTTTTCCTCTAAAACTAAACACTGGGGAATTGTCACCTTTGATCCGATCCGGATTGTCTCACCGCGCACGTATTCAATATGTGGCTCCTTCATCATCATCCGAGTCTGAACTCGTAAGTAAATCTTCGCCTGACGAACTGACATCCAATGAATCAGATCCGGCACTTGGGGAATAGTCCACATCGGAAGAATCGCCGCTCGACTCCCTAGCACCATAGCAATCGGCGCGAGCTTCCGCAGCGTAGGCGAACCGCGTGAGTGAGCGCACGGAAGAAAACAGTGTGGTTGTGCGCCCGTAAGAAAAACGAGGGGAAAAAGCTATAATGAACCTTCATCTTATCGCCAACGAGACGGGGTTAGTTTTTCTGAGTTCCCTAAACAGGAAACTCAACCACGGCGGCAAGGTTTGTGTAATTTAGCTCCTCCCAAAACAGATGTAATCGCGCCTCGAGGAGCAATAAACGAGAGAGTCACAAGCGGTCACCCTTTGAGAGATTAAAAATGAGACAGCTATCAGCTTTGCGGGCGCGAGAAGCGATAACCAACCGAAGGAGGAAACCAAAACCAGCTGCACGGCATGCGCGCTTTCAGGTGTGCAAGCGAAAGCCGCCGCGCCGCTTTGGAGAGAAAAAAAGCAGGAAAGAGACATCGGTGGGTGAAAAAAATTCCACGTGTTCCGAAGTGTGGCAGCACATGTCAAGCAAGAGAAGTGATCGAAAAAGGCGCGTGTTTTAAACCAGCCGCGCCGCGGGCGCGCTCGAAGGCGCAAGCGACTACAGGCGCGCCACGTTGCGAAGCATAAAAAAAGCAACAACGGAGATACATCGGCGCATGAAAAAAATTTCACAGTTTCCCGAAGCATAGCAGCACATGTCAAGCAAGAAAAATGATGGAAAGAGGCGCGCGTTTTAAACCAGCCGAACCGCGAACGCGCTCGGGTGCGCAAGTGGTTGCCGGATCGCCGTTTTGCGAAGCAAAACAAAATGACAACGGAGAAACATCGGCGCATGAAAAAAATTCCACGTGTTCCTGAAGTGTGGCAGCACACGCCAGCCGAGAGAAATGATCGAAAAAAGCGCGCGTTTTAAAGATAAAGGCCGTGCCGTACATGTACGGTGAAAACCATTTGGGCACTGTTAGGTGCTGCCGTACATGTACGGCGAAAACCATCAAAGGGTTAAGGAACGATAACTAAGGAGCGTATTAAAAAAGGCATCGCATTTCCTTACGTTTTGTGTGAGCACCAAACGAAACCAACACAATGAAATAACAGAAGCAGCGGCAATAGCTCGCTAGATGACTGATCATTATGCAGTGAGAGGCAACATGTCGACTGACATTGAAATATACACGAATTTTGACCGAAAAAAAAAAAAGAAACGTTGAATCGTCGGACCGGCACATCAAAAGTGGCCATAGACCAGCCGAAGACGTAGTTGTAACAAAATAATTTTTCAACTGATCTGATAGCGTCTGCACAACAAAAGTTGTTAGTGTACTGACAAATTCTCATATTCTGCGGCCTGAAGTTCACGGCATGGCGCAAAAAACACGCTCGTAGCGAAAGCGAAACCATCAGAACGAACATGCATGCAGACGATCACTCATGCTAAAGCTTCGCCGGTCGCCGCGAACCCATGCGATGACTGGCTGGAGGCTTCTTTCTGTTGTGCTTCATTTGGCTATACACGTAGTCTACTCTAACAGGATATTTCACATAGTTTTCACTCATCGATTGACTACATTTCACGCAAGAAGCTAGTTCAGGGGTCTCTATCGCGGTGACCGCGATGGAGAAGCCAGTTCCGGGGTCTCCATCGCGGTGACCGCGTGAAGCGGGCGCCGCGTTTTCTGCAAAGGGACAGTGACTGCAAACTATGTTGTGCTTTCTATTCATCGAAAATTATTTTTTTAACAGTAGAGAACATATTCCGCTTCGAATGTACGAATAGAAATGTCCCGGAGCGCTTCCGCGAGGTGTTTTGTAGAGTGCAGACAGCAAATCCACTGGAAAGCTAGCGGCGGTATCCTGCCTAGCACGCAATCGAGGCGCTTCCGAGAGACGGCTACTCCGTAACTCCTCGCGGCCGTACATGGGGATACCGAAGAAGGTGGAGCTGATGGGGAGGGCGCTTACCGGGAATAACGGCGCATTGCCAAGCAAGACAGAGCAGGACTTACGACCGCCCACGATGTATAACGGCCTATACGACTATAGGCGACTGTCGTGGACTCGACTGGAACTTAGCATCAGTTGTAATTACTTCTTGTAACTTAGCATCACTTGAAATCACTTCATATAACTTGACATCACTTTGTATGGCCGGGACCAGCTACGAACCGATCAGCTCCTCTGCAGTGTTGTGCCACCAGCGCAAGCTATGCCCTGTGTTTTTTTGTTGTTTTTTTTTTATCTAAAGAAAACAGAGAAAGCCGATATGCAGAGAATCAGCATTAAAGAAAGTTTGACAACAACATAGTGGCGTCTCCAAGCCCGAAACCCAAGGCAATATGTATATGCGAAAACGAGCATATTGCCACTTAAACAATAATCCATGAAGCAACAAAAGAACACGATCCGTGGCCTGTATTTCTACCGTGTAACACGTATATACGCAACATTTGCTTATTTACTTATACGCTACGATGAATCGCATTTTTTTCAGTGTTTGTCGAGCCTACCACCGCAAGGAAGTCTGTAAGAGAGTTACTGAGACCGAGTGAGTAGCCGTCACCTGGGAAACCGCAAGTAAAAGAAGGAAAGCGCAATTGTCGACAGCCCCACCATGGAAATAAAGGAAACGAAGCACGCAAGCTTTCTGCAAAACAACGGCCGCGTTTTAGTGACTTCCCCTTTTACTCTCCCGGGAAATTGAGGAAATTTTGATACTGCCAGTCGGCTACACATCAGGTGTGAAACGGTGCTTGAAGCACCCTGCGAGCTTCTGCCTCTTTTCACCGCTTTATCAAAGCTTACATCTCTTCAGCAATTTCTTTTTGTTGTATTGTTCTTGCTTTCCTTCATTATACCGTCCATTTTCTTTATTTTCTTCCTTGCGCTTCGTGTTCCACGACTTCTCACCGAGCTTTCTGTTTCGTTGCAAAATCACTCACGCTTATCATTCTGGCTTCTCTGATCTTTTCTTTCACCAGTTCCACGTATTCTTGGGCTCTTTTTGACTTGTACTTTATTGTGCTCCGTGCCCACTTTCTCGACTCTTTCTTATTCTTTTTTTCTGCTTCCCTCCTTCTGGGGCTCAAGTGATCTTCCTATAAATAAAAAAGTAATAAATAAAAGCAGTAATAAGTACACAAAGATGTGGCTTTCACGAGTCATATTACATGTAAGTTGCTTTTTTATGGGTTTTTATAACTTCGTGCGTAATATTTTATTTTCCCAGGTTTTCTTGCCTACTGAAGGATTCAAATGACTTTCTTGAAGTCGAAAACCATAAGGTGTTATCTGCATGTTACATTCTATTGCGTCGGCGTTTTCCATCAAGGGTGCTGAATTCCACGATATTCAAGACTTTGTGCCTCGTGCATACACATCTTCAATTGAGAAATGCCAGGGGTGTCTGCTTTCCATTATTTTTGCAACCAGAGCGCTTTGTAAGTTTAAAGCGGACTTCTTCAAATCTCCACTCTTCTCTTATTTCAGTCTCTAAGCGGCTTTATATTCAATGTCCAGTCTCTTCCCTTGCACTGCGCCTCTCTCACTCCCAAAAGTGTCCGCATTGCTATGTAGTTCGATGAAGCTAAGAAAAAATTAAAACAAAGAGACAAAGTAGCTTCAACTCTAGGCTATTCAGCTTGCTTAATGCTAGCTGTATAGACGTCACACAACAGAACGTACACATACATGAAGCACAACGCAAAAAGGTAACTTTTATTCAAAGGAAGCAGGCAGTGTTGTTGGCAAACAATGCTGTGTCTGCATCACTGTAAAAATAAATGTGCACCAATGTGGCTTTCATAATCGTGGTTTTATCTAAGTAGACGGACGCCTAATCCCACTTAAACACGTATCGTGACAGTAATGAGTAGAGCCTGCTACTACCACTTCATTATCAAGAAATTGTAGCATGCTCCTAGAATATTTCGCGCATATTTATAACTCTTTCTGGTGATAATATAACTA
>JALIZH010012316.1:0-24287 GCA_030522465.1 Rhipicephalus appendiculatus | reverse complement strand
GTATATGCGTTGACTGTTTTAATACATCTCGATGTCCCCTCTCTTACAATGGCTTTAACTGGCTCAACGTCGTAGCAAAAAAAAAAATCAAGGATGGTTTCACTTACATCGGTCGTTAGTATTGCTCGGTTTCCCATACGTGTGGTATTAAAGAAGCAACGTAAGGCTACTAGAGTAGTCGAGCCTCATGTTGCTTCTCTAATACAACAGATGTGGGCAACCAAGCAATACTAACGACCGATGCGCTTTTCACGTCCGTGAGAAGGAGTAGCCGGTACTTTACAAAAAGTGGCAACATCTCCTATATATCATATAATAAAAACAAAGCAACATAAGGCGGACGATGTCTCGGGCAAAAGCTACGTTGTCTACACGCAACCTTCCGTATTATTAATCACCGGCTGTCGCGTAGAGAGAGAAATCTCCGAGGAAAAAATGAAGCACCCTGTTTCCGTATCCTTGTGAGGGGGACATCGTTTTTCTTAGTTTCTATCCGCAGCGCACTACACAAAGTAACAACGCTGGGTGGATTTATTTTTTACAAGCTAATAATAATCTGGTGTCTGACGTCCCAAGACCATGAGATGATCATGAAGGACGCCGTAGTGAAGGGCTACGGAATTTTTTTGTCCCACAAGCTGTAGAGAAACTATTCTTAATTCAGGCCACAACGACGACGCGATGCGCTTGCGCAACAAAGAATAATCACGTGGGAAGTTCCAGTGTACACAACAATGAGTCTCACTAGCACGCTGTAACAGTCATTTAGTGAAAATAGAGCGCTGCTGGGCTGGATATTCCAGGTTTGATATTTCGCACATCACAAGATATGCGCTTGCGCATCAGAGGGCATTCCTGTCCTGTGTAAAGCGCCATGATGAAACACTTAGCCTCAGCACGATCCTAAGTATACTTGCTCTGTGCGATGCGAAATTCTGAGACAGACAGACAGACAACGAACCTTATTTGATCCTGAGGAGCTTTCGCAGGAACCCCTAATGGGGACTCACGGAAACCGCTGGCCGCGTCCAAGTCGGGGCTGGGGGCTGGTCGCGGCTGGTCCAAGTCGGGGCAAGTCGGGGATGTTCCACCCTTTCTTGGGCCCTCTGGATTGCCTGGGTTTGTGTGTGGAGCGATGGGCTCCGGAGTGCCTCTTCCCAGTCAGCTTCGCTGGATAGAGGGCCGTTAGGGTAACGCGGGGCATTGCCAAAGCATGTGTGCTAAGGAACAATAAGTTTCATTGCAGTCCGGACAGCTTGAATCAATCTCTGTAGAGATACGACTGAGGAAGCCCCCGCGAGGGGAACGAGCCCGTCTGGAGCATTCGAAGTGTAAGAGACTGATACCTTTCTAGCTTCGGGGTGAGGAAGAGGATAGGCCCTTCGACTAAGCCGATAATGTGAGGTGATTTCATTAAAAATAAGGAGCGGATCATTAATCTGGATTTCATCCTGTCCCCATAAGGCCTCCATACCGCCGCGGCGCGTGAGATCTCGCGCACGGTCATGGGCAAGCTCATTGAGATTAGGTATGGTCTGATGAACGTCCGCACCCATATGGGCGGGAAACCAAGAGATGTAGTGAGTGCCAGGGATTTTTTCTTTTTTTCCAGAATGTAGGCAGCTTCTCGCGCTAGGTAGCCTGATTCAAAGGGCTTTGATGGTTGCTCGGGAGTCAAGCGAAAACGCTGGTGCGCGAGGGGTCGGTCATGGCCAGGGATATGGCGACCTGTTCCGCAACAGCGCTTGTAGCTAACCTGACAGTGGAATTAACTTTTTATTTGAAAGGGTGATCCCAAATTACTAGCTAAACATTGTAAAAACATAAAGCTATGCAGCAGTATTAGTTTATCGACAGGCTTCACTGCTTTGTGTAAGCGTATGACAGGGAAAAACAATGAGTTGACGCAAGCAACCGAAAAGAGTGACGGCACAGGTATCGTAATATTTTTTTTATTTGATAAAATTGTTCCAGCAACCCAAAACAAAATGTCACACGTACTTAGCTGTGCGGTAATGGGTGTCTTTTACATTGATTGCTTGACTTTTAGAATTTTATTAAACAATGGTTACGTTGAAAACTTCAAAAAAAAAAGCTTGCTACAATAAATATTCAGGCACGAAATTGAACTCTTTAGTGTTTTGACTGTGCTAAGGACTGCGTGACTGAGCTGCTTCAGTGCGCGTGACTAGGAATTGTTTATGTTGGGTCCCTGCATGTTCTAACAAACAATATGCTTATTTCACATGTTTTCTATACTATTTATTTTGAGTTATTTACCCACATCCGTATACTGCCGGAAGCACTTATATGCCACCACTCAAAGACAACGTCCTAGGTCTCCTGGTTGACCAAGGGCAGGCATATCCCGGCGCCGCCAAGACAGCGCACGGCCTCCTGTTGTCCGGGAACGCCGTTCACGCTTCCCGTTGCGACAACGTCTCACTCAAGACTCCATCGGTGACTTCTTAGCCGCTTTGGAATGCAGTAAAAGCTTCCTCAGACAAACATCCTCCGTCGTGAGCGTTGCTATCACCTCACACTTGTCGGACATTACCACTGCCTCCGCGTGCGGATCATCAGACAGTGCCGCGGTGTTGTTGCGTTTCATCGCAGAGCTTGAAACGCAACATTATTAACCCCTCTTAGCATCGAGCTCCGAGCTAGCTCCTGCCGACTTGCCAGCTTTGTGCGCTATCCATGCTGTGTTGCAGGATGCAACCTCACAAGCCAACTTGGAGCCAACTCACTTGAGAACCGCAGATAGTTTCAGTGTGTCCTAATGCAGGTCTGAGATCAACTGAGTTCTTTGGTGTTGGTACACTCTCTATTTTCACCTGCTGTCCTGCAACCACCGACTGTCGGCGAACTACCAGAGTTCAACGGCTTTCAGGAAGACGTCGACAACTGGGTAGCGACTGTCGACGCTATCGGAGCTCGCAAAGCTTGGACAGAACGTCATAAATGGGGGTGGGCATAAACCTCATTTAAAATAGCGCGGCGTCGTGACAGGTACAAAGGCGTGAGACAACAATCCTGGGTGGAGTGGAGTTCCATGCTCATAGCTGTTTTTGGTTGTATTTCCTACCACCTCCACGCCACCACCCAGTTCAACTTGACCGCTACCGAAGATGAACTTCAGAAGGGTTCCTCCTCGAGGCCGCAGCTGTGCACTGCAGTTCATCACTTCATGTTTCACATTCTGCATCACAGCCAATGACGACTAGCGAAGACGTACCTCAGGAAGGGCGCCACTCCGACGATGCATCCGCGGGGAACCATCATGACTGTACAGCTGTGCCTTGGGTGACTACTGTAAATCTCTTCGCGAAACGCCCCACGGAATATAGAGAAACAGGCTGAAAGGTGGGGCGTCACGGTTCAGTTCTCAAATTTCACCTCGCGACTCCCTCACCAGCGACCAATCCTTCCTCGAAGACGGAGTTTGGAGCCGCGGACTGCAAGTTTATATTCGCGTGGAGACATTTAATTACCAGCACCTGTACAACTACCGTTCCAGAAATTAGAGTTCCCAATGAATTTTCATAACCGGATGGACATTCCGTCACCACAACCAGACCTGCCTAGAGACAGCGAAAAGATCATATCTGACCAGACGGCACCACGTACAAACACTTCGGGGGGGGGGGGGGGGTGCTGTTGGTCGAGTGTGCGAGTGTTTCGCTCACAGAAGCCAATGCAAACAAAGTCATAATCACCGAACATCTGCTCGATTCGCTTAGATCTGCTGGCATCGTCAGGACCGGCCCTATCGATGTACCCTGGGCAGACGGAGTCGGCATCGGCCCTACCAGATGCATGGTGTGTGAGCTTGGTGACGACGACCAACATGTCATTGTAACTGCTGTCGTACCGCGCGAACGCCGCGCGGATCGCCACTTAGCTGTTATCGTCGCCAAAGACTTCACCATTCATCGTTTGAACAGCGACCATGTCGATCAAAGAAACAAAGTTCCGTCAAATAACCCTAACGATTGCAGCATGCGGTCCAGCATTGACAGTGTTCACACGTGCAGACGCGTGGTACGGAGCCACCAACGAGAGATGATCTTTCGGCGTTGCGACCACTGAAAAAAGGAGGGCGATGACAGCAAGGGAGGGGCAGCTGTGTCAAATCACAATAACCACGTCCCACAGCCTGCCCGAGCTCGAACTCATTTTGTTTTGCGCAAGTATTTGCCGGTTCTGCATGCAAACGCGAATAAAGACCACACTGCCAAACTATGTCGGCATAATTGCATGCTAGGCGTGCGACGACCATTGTGTCACACCCAATGTCACCCTCCAGCGATATCTTTGGCAGCACCACAAGCGAATTCACTGCGTTGGAGTGGGTGGCTACCGAAGCACAGCCAGTTTAGTCAACCAGAGGCATTGCCACAGCTGACGCCGCAATGTCCACAAACTGCGCACTTCCAGCTGGGCCCGGACAGACACCAGTGAAACTTTCGGCGACTACAACCACCGCTAGAAACATGACATTTCGGGCAGCACCCTATACTTGCAGCGTCGTTGAGTGTGATGACGAAGAGCGGCACTGGGGGTTTTGCCTCATGTAGCGCGAAGACAAGGAGGCCGATGGTGCAGAAAAAGCATAGCCGGACCAGCGTACAGGCGTTTTCCCGGTTTCTCGCATTACAACACACACACACACACACATATATATATATATATATATATATATATATATATATATATATATATATATATATATATATATATATATATATATATATATATATATATATATATATGACATGACATAACATGCGCGACCAGTCGCACCACATGTCATCTTATGCGTTCTCAAGCTCCATGTCAGTTATGCGTTCTAAAAATCACGTGCTCGCAAAATGCAGTGTTTTTACATGTGTACCAGGTGCTCCTCACAGCGAGTGATATGGACTCTTGTTAGCCCACATATCGCTTTTCATGTCGGTTCCATATCTTCATATGTGTCACGATTATCTCGGGAGCGCTTGCAAATCGGATTGGGATTGGGAGAGAGGTGAGACGGGCACGGGAGACCGTGGTATGGCAACCAACAAACTTTATCACACACAAGTGCAATACCCGAAAAAGCGTTAACGGCACTGATCCAATACAAACAAAAATCAAGAAAACCTATTTACATTAACAAGTGGTTGTTCTTAGCCAACCCCTGAAATTGTCTAATCCCTGCGTCTTAGCTACGCTTAGCTGCGTCCCTTCAGCTCAGTCTGGCCACTATGGGGCCTAGCGATACAAGAACGTTCTTACAGTTCGATCGTCGCTCGCCGAACCGGTGTTCCCGTCGCGTCAATCTTTCGTCGAGACCGTCGTCGACGTCTTCAGCAGGCCCCCTAAGTCCACCGTAGGTTGCCTTCGTCCATCCTGCCGCTTGCCGTCGTCGCGTGAAGCCCCGGTGTTCTTCTTCGTCCTCGCTCAGTCGAGGTTAGGCCCTAACCAGGCCTTGGATCCGTGCCTCCGGACTCAACAGGTGATGGACGCCTCCCTTGACTGAACTGTGGTCTGCCGCCGTCCTGTTGGGAAGGGGAGGGCTGCTGGCGATCCCGGAACTGCAGTATTGGGGTGCGACAGGTCTGGGCAGCCTCGCTTGGAGTCTTCCAAGGTCCGCGGACATTACCCGAGCCCTCTCGTGTCGTCGCCCCCAGAACCGAGTACCAGCCGCCTTCTCGTCGTGGGTGCGACGCTTGCTTCGTCCGTCTTCCCCGTCCGGCGCTCCACCGAACAGTGCCGTTTCTTCCTCAAGGGGGTTCTTCATCACGGTTCGGGTCGCGTGGCACGCGCCCCTATCTGGCCAATCCTCTGCGTCGACGTGTTTGTTGCGCGTGCCATCGGGTGACTTTTTGCTCCTCGCGCACCGTCGCCGCGCTTGCCCGTTCGGCACGCGCCTCGTGCCCCCTCCTTTACTCATCACAATATGCACATGTATATAAACTGCACCCATACCATGCATTGTATTCCGATGAAGTCCGGACCCACGGCCGAAACGTCAAATAAATCGCTTCGTACGCGTGTCTACTTGACCATATATACATATATATATATATATATATATATATATATATATATATATATATATATATATATATATATATATATATATATATATATATATATACCACAAGGTAAGAATATGTGTGAAGGTGAGAAATAAAATTTGCAGTCGCGTTTGTGATATTGCAGGAAAACGGCAGGAATCTACGGAGTTAAACGAATGCGCAGATATTCTTTTTTTTAATTCATTGATCCACTATCAATATCAAGCTGCATCACCTTCCACCAAGTAGAAAAACACAGGTCTTATTCTTTTGTCAAGTGCTTGTGCATGCTTACGTCCTCTGCGACAAAAGTTAAGGTATGCTGAAGTAGTGGAAACCGTAGGCATCGAGGGTGTTGATTTGCTCAGCCAACGAGCAAACTCTAACATGGTTTACAGAAGGATGACGTCCCACGCTAAAGGTGGAATGATTGAGTTTTAGGATAAAACTAGGCTAGGAATTTCGTGAACACATAGGAACATCTAAGTGCATCATAGTTTGTCGAGGACGTATATACTCCTCTTCATTTTTACTTTCTGTAACGAAGGTGAGTGTGCCGCGCTTTCATTGCCCCAAAGGGAACACAACCCACGCTCGCGCACGCGGATAAAGGAATTATGAGATTGCGCTTCATTGGACAGCAGACAACGCGTACTGCAAGCAATTGGGCCTAATCTTGTTAGTCTGGGCGGTAGAAAGCAGGGCCTAAGCCATCGCTGTCCTGATTGCATCTACAAACATCACAGCACATTTTCTCATGCATGATGCTGCGTCGCCTGCTCTCTTACGACCTTTTGTTGCAAATATATCGTGTGTTGGCCTACGCTTCCAGAGTATAGAACCCTGGCGCCACGCCGACACGTTTCAAGCTTCACATAAAACGAAGTTTGATATTCTTGCATTAAGGAAGGGGGGAGTGGGGGTTCTCGACAATGAAGTCAATATAAAATACGATTCGCGGTGCTTTCTTAAATGCTAGTGCTGCATTGGCAGACGCATTTTCTTGTTTATTACACGCAACTCTCACAAATTATTGCCGCAACTAATTGAAAATAATTCACAAGTGAAAAGAATACATTTTCTTTATTCAGAATAGACTTCTTATATGCATTAAACAAGGTCCTCACTAGGCAATTCTTTTTAGGTTCGCGGTTTTGTGACACTCATCTCTATGAGCGTAATACTCGTTTCATTTAATAAATTGTAGCACTCGCATTCTTTCAACATATGCTATCAAATAATCTTGCGACGGGCGTCCACTCGCGCAAGCCGTATGGAGTATGGACTCCATTTTTTAAATACATCACTAGTAAGTTAGCTATTGCCTTAGTGCATTACCATCAGCTTCGTACGTTTCTCTCACCATCAACTATCAATAATGCACCGTCTAGTCCACAGTGCTGCGGTTGTGGCGCTCCGTTCTGCGGAGCATGCCAGGAGGGCTTTGTCTGCACATTATTCTCTGCATTCTTCAGAGGGAGTAAACATACTACGCATCTAATATATATACAGCTACGCGATATCACACCGTACTAAAGTGGCTAGCGGCAATAAATAGACGTCTGGCGCTGATCCGCGTTGCGCATATTGCGGCGTATAGCCAGCGGATCCATAAATATACTTACGATCGACAGACTGTGTTTCTGTGTGCTTGCGCGAAATTGCTTATGAATCAGAATCTACTTTCACTGTATTTAACTGCGTTCCTTGGATTATTTTGTTTGGTGGTTATGACGAAGATAAAAAACCCTAACCATGGGCTCCGTGATGTTCTCATTTAACAAGGTCATTCAAGAGGTGCTCTGCATCAAATGATTATGTATCAAATGGCAATCGTCTTGAACTAGTGAATAGTGCAGAGCCATGTAAATAATACCGTCTGTGGAGGGTGCGTGAAGTGATGTCTCTGCGATGCTTTACAAGCTCTTCATAAGAGTGTATAGGCGTCCCCTATCAGATACGCAGGCTGAAAAAAAATTAAGGCAACTTCACACTAGCGGCTCGAAGCCTGAAGAAAGTGCAGGATCGGGGGGCTTTTTCTTCCTCTTTAATTTTCTCTTCCTTTCTGCCTGACTTTCTTGTTATCTCATCTCTCTGTTTTTCTATGTCTTTTGTATGTTCACTTTTATTTATTTTTGCCCTTTTTTATGTAGTTTTCTTCCTCAATTTTTCTATATTTGTCTTTCTTGCTTTCTCTATTTCTCTCTTTTCTAGTTTCCTTTTCTTTTTTTTTTTGCTAAGCTATACTATACAAGGCTTAGATCATGCTTTACCTTCTCCCGTTCTCTCCCTTCCTTTCTCTTCACCCTCGAATCACTCCTCCTCACCCCCTCACTTCCTGCCCTGCTATGGAGGTTTAGGAGGAGTGATTCCTCATCATAATCGATGGAGCGTGAAGAGGAGTCCTGACCACTCGGCTACCTAGACAAGATAGCAAAGTATAGCATAACTTTGTATAGTATAGTATAGCAAGGGGTTGGGAAATGAAAGTGAGCGTAAGGAGAGATGGGATGGTAAGCAGAAAGAAACTAAGAGAGGAGAGAGTAAAGCATCGTACAGAAAGAATGAAAAAGAGAGAACTACGGAGAAATAAATGCAAAAAAAGAAAAAAAGAAATAGAGAAAGACCGAAGATCAACAAAAGAGAGAAAAGAAATAGAGTGAGCAGTAGACAGGAAGAACGGGATGAAAGAGGAAGGTAGATGGAGCTTGAAAGAGAAAGAAATTACGAGTTAGAGAGAACTAAATAGACATAAACACAGATAAAAAAGAGAGAGGGGGTGAGAATGCGAAGAAGAAATAGAGGAAGAAAGAAAAATATTGGGAAACATGAGAGAACAGCAAAAGCCAGTACTACATAGGTGCGCATCAGCTGCGCTGTCTCGTTAGCATTGCGTTTTCAGCGCAATGTACGCTGTGCCCAGTCACATAGAAAAGTTAGTCAAAACATGTGTTGGCGACGAAGATCTTCCAGAAGAATTCCCGGTGCTGCGTGAGTGATACGCTGAAGACGACGGGCGGGATGAAGATGACTACTTCTAGATTTTTCAAGCTTGTGTGAATAAGGGTGGGTCTGCCACTGGCACTGCCTCGGTGATTTTTTTTTTAAATGCGAGAAGTTCGCGCTATGTCCAGCAAAACTTGCCAGTGAAGGTGGTCGATCCTAAAAAAAAAACCCTGCTTACAGTGTAGGAATACCTATTTACAACATACCGAACCTATACTTACAACATTCTACTTACAACATATCAAAACCTAGCAACAACCAGTTACAATGCAGCAGCAACTGGCTTTAGTATAAACGCATGAGTATGAACCAGTTTCGCTTTGCCCAATTTTGCGCGACTTGGTCCAAAGTGCCCACAATATTTTATAAATTTATTTCAACCGAAGCTTAAACTTATGAGTTTCATACTTGAACAGTACACCACATGAGGTAAATCTGGTTTCCACATGCTTTTCTTTTTGTTTTTTATTGTATTTTACTGGCTAATCTACGTCTTAAGACCTTATCGCAGGCAATTACGCTTGCTTAGATGATGGCGAATCGAAAATGTGAGCACTTTTTTGTTTTACATATCATACAGCTGCGTCATCTATTCCTCCCATGGAATTTCGATCCTTATGTGAAATTGAGCATTTGTATCCTTTTTTTAAGTGGTGAAAATGAGGAACCGATGTAAAAATTATTCAGCAGGTCAAGAGACCATAATTGTTCAAATGTTACTTTTTCTGCTAAAGTTAACACAGGTTCAATCTCTCAAAAAATGTTTGAAGAATCTAAACAGCAAAATTATTGCACCAATCTTGCTGCCTGTTCCCCTTTTGGAGTTCTCGTATAGTGATATTAAATATTTAATATCTCACCTTCCATCAGTCTTCGTTAACTACTAGCGCGACATCGGTGAGCAACGTACTTGTAAAAACAAAAAACGTTCTGGTCTACTACATCCGTTGCACAGTGAATAAAAAGAAAAAAAAATGCTGCACAAGGACAAGCTTTCGTGACGTTTGCAGAGCTGGGTTTCTATGCTTAAACCTCAATTATTCATTGACATCCTCGTTCCCACAATTAGTCCAAAGAAATGCCGCGCATTAAGGTATTTCAGTGGTATTTTGCTGCATTTCAGTCTTTAAGACATAAAAAAGCATTCCCGAAATTTCAGATTATGACGACAAAACAGCTAAGTGTTCGCTTCGTTAATTATGAGTATGTGGATGAAAAGAACACGTTCGAGCGGGGAAACTATGACATGGAAAGAAAAAACATGCATGAGCGCTGAAAAAATTAAAAGCCATTTCGCTCTGTGCATGTGGATGACCAGCAAAGGAGTTCATAACACGCAGCAGAGGCCACATAGAATTTAGAAACATAGCCGGTGACGCACCCTTCAGCTAAATACGAAATGTCTCCTAAGAATATCACTTTTGAATTCAGAGTACGATATTTTAAGTTTTCCAATTGGGCAGCAAGCTTCCTTCTGCAGCAACATGCGTCGCCGTCTTGTCTGGCTTGCCGCATGCACTTCGCGTTTCATACACAATCCTAATTGATGTTTGCCGACCGTGCGTTCCTTTCTTGATTGTTAGCGGACCAGTGGTGATTAATGGGATTTGCCCAATTTCTGTGGTTCAAACCTTTTGTCCTTGGACGATGGACAACGGAGGGGCAGGACCTAGCGATAAGCTGCTTGATGATAAAATGAAATATGTGAGTGCCAAGTGCATGGGGCTTGTCCCTAAGTCATCAGTGCAGCTAATCTGAAATAGCTAACTAGCGTGTCTATAATGCATCGCATAGCAGTAACTGATTTCGCATTGTGTAGAATGCGCTTCTTGACTTTTTGATCGATGACCTATTTGAAAAAGCTTACCAAGACGTTGCAAAAATACTAAAATATTGACAGGAAATCGCAATGCTGCTACCCTTAATCCTTAGAGTCGCTTACTTCTTCAGGCTTTCAGCTGACATTTCGAATGCGTGTATGCGCACACAGCAAAAAGTTATGCAGGGGAGACAGCACGCTTCAATTAGGGGTGCCCATTCGACACGAGCACTACGCTGAGTTAATGCCGCATCATAAACCGCGAAGTGATTAGGTCTCACAATCTATTCAACGGTTTATAATTTAAAAGTGGATTGGTCGTTCTGCATAAGCCCCTTATGCAACCAACCGCGGTTACGTGTTCCTGCTAAAGTGGGCCCAACAGTCTTAATTTAGGTGCCACTACTGTTTAGAGGACCAAGATATGTGCATTAAAGCTACCTGCTAATTAACTCACTAATGAGGTTTCAGGGTGTTTAGGGCAATCGAAGCTAGTTCTGCATACCGTACAAGTTGGTCTAGAGAATTGCCCAACAACAACGCTCCACGCAATGCTGCCAACTGCCACCGACGAAAATAACCTCAACGTGCCGCTTATTTGTTACGCGCCGAAGAAGCTCGACAGCTTGCCTACCTGTGTATGAAGCAGTCGACAACCGTCGCTCTAATCTTCGACAACGCCACACGGAATACTAACGTGGTATGAATACGACCGTGTTTGGGCCTGGGCACCGATACGACGAAGCTCTCCCATTTCTTATAAATACTGCCGACAAGGTGTGCTCTGCTAAGCTGTTATTAATACACCGGCCTGTTTTTCCGATGTGTATCTTGCTGCAGCTCATCGGAATTGGTACACAACACCAGTTGTCAGCGTGTGCTTGTACGCGCTCTCTGTTCTTCGCTCCTGTCCGAGCATTTGCGCCAGTCAATTAAGCTTCAGCCATGTACTAACTAGCCCTAGAGCAAACCCTACTTATAGAAAACGAGAAAGAAACAGAAAAACAAACAAAAAAATTAACAGAACCAAGGAATGTCACCCAGCTCCCCTCGTCTTTCCGGCTTGGCACCATTAAGGTGAAGCTGACGTAATTTTTCATGAGCATGAACTGCGGATTCAGGTCATCTGTTCACCTTTGTTTTTGAACTCATTTAGACGAATATCTCAGCACATTCCAAAGTTGACAAGTTCGTCTACGGAATCTGGAAGAACAATTTTTAGTCATATTTTCAAAACATGCCAAGCAATGACATGAACGTTACATTACTAGCCCTAATAACGCTTAATTATCATGTATTTCAGACCGTTTCTCAGATGACCGTTGCTGCCTGCATTCTTTCTCAACATTATGATAAGGACAAGACGCCAGAAAGACGCCAATATAATCTTCGCCATCAATAACACTGCCTTCTTTCTTGTCTACATTTCTCTTATTTTCCGTGAGGACTCCTTCAATGTAACCGAGCTCTTCTATATCGCTCCTGTGAGCCGCATGTACGCCACCAATTTCATATACGAACTCTCGATGGTTCTTTGAACTCCTTTTTTTCGCAATCTTTGTCGAACACATTTCTTTGGCTTTGTTCCACCCATGATATTGTTCTCACTGTCAAGGAATTCCAAGCTCTCAGTTCCTCTGAGCAAACGGCCAGCCGTGTCTGTAGGGCGCATAATAAAAATTGAGTGAAAATGGTGTTAGGCGAAGCATGAAATGACTGCCATCCTGAATGAGACTGTCAGAGACCGAATGAATTTTAGGTCAACGTCCGCTACAGCAAAATCCTGTGCTTTCCATACCATAGGCTGGATAATACTAGAAGGAAACAGCCCCACGAAATGTTTTATCTATGTTTACAAGGCCAATATGTAGTAGGTTTTATGCCAGTATACCTGGCATTAGAATTTCGATACAATATTTGTACCCATTTTATTAGCATTTCATGCAGTAATAATTTATTCAGTGGGCGCAGTAAATGCAGTGATTACATCTTTCAAAAAGATTGCACACGTCGACTGCAGTACGCTTCATAAACCTTAAAGTGATTAGGTCTTACAATCTCTTCAACGGTTTATAATTTAAAAGAGGATTGCTCGTTTTTTATAAGCCCCTTACGCAACAAACCGCGGTTACGTATTCCTGCTGTAGCGTGCCCAACAGCCTAAATTTAGCTGCCACTAATGTTTAGAAGACCACGATTTGTGGATTAAAGCTACCTCTTAATTAACTAATCCAATGAGGTTTCAGGGTGTTCAGGCTTAAGAGAGACTGAAAGTTGGGCTAGTTGATGATACATTATAGGCAAAAATTGGCCGCGGATCTGCGTGCTTCACTGCACATGTCGTCGAAAGACGATAGTCTTCTGCCGGCTGTGCTACATGAGTCCTGCTCTTATCCGCGGCCACCCGGGATGCTGTTCTCGTACCATTTCCGTCCTGGCATGATAAGTGCAATGGAGGTTTGTTTGAACAGATTTCATTTTACCGCATTATTACTGCTGGTATGTCATGTGTTCGTAGCTCCACGACGTGTCAGCAATGTTTGGGTCGCGTGTGGTACTGTATAGCATGATAGTTTTTCATCAAGTGGTCATTTATGTTTTACCTTGCCTCAGACAGCGCCTCCTCTATGTTGGATCGGCCGCATCTGGCTGGCATTGATAAAATGGAGGAGGCGCCGCGTGAGATATGGACGCCATCTGGCAGTAGCGTCGGGAAACGTGAGCTTGTGCAGAACCCAGGGCCACTGCCAGGTGGCAGCACCATATCGTCGGCAGAGGGCTTGTTCGTGCATAGCGTCGCATTTTCAGCGCAGCCTAAGAAATGCTAGGATCTTCAGAATTACGTATATATGTATTTTCTAGTAAAGGAACACACCACCTAATACTTTTTGTATTGATGTTGCGCCTCAGATATGCGTAATATTTACTTTTTGATCGACATTGTTCACAAGTAGGCACGCAGCTACCAGTTCAAGATGGATGGGCGTTCAGCAAGTGCTTAAACGTTGGCCGGGTGGCTGAATTGTATACAGACAGACAGAAAGACAGACCAAAATTTCTGCGTTCAAGTATCCAAAGAAAGACTATCGTCTTTAAAACAGCGCGCAGAAGGACGGGACGAAGATAAGGTAACAGATACATCAGCGCTTGTGTTGTGTTGCCGTAACCTCGTGCCGTCCATCTGTGCGCTGTTTTTGCCCATAATGTTTAGGGTTATCGAAGCTAGTCTGTCATCCAAGTTGGTCTATAGAAGAGTCCGGCAACGACGCTCGACGTAATGCTGCCAACTGCCAGCGACAAAGACAACCTCAACGTAGTCGCTTATTCGCAACGCGCCGAAGAAGCTTGACAGCTCGCCCACCAGCGCATCAAGAACCAGCACAGGGTCGACAGCCGTCAATATAATCTTCGACGACGCCACATGGAATACCAACCTGGTGACCGTGTTTAGATCTGGACACCGATAAGACAACGCAAACTAAAGGAAAAACTTCTTCGGTGGTACTTCTGAACATAAAAGGTGCCTCGGCGTCTCGGCGCCCTGGAGCAGCATTACGAACTCCCAACGGCGCTGCACACCTGAAGTCGCCCATGTCATGCGCCTTAAACCATTTTTTGCACGTTTGCAAACCTGAGGACTGTAGTTATTGCTTTACCATGGCATTTTCTTTGTGTATCCACTTCCATCTTCTGTTAAGCATTGGATCGGTGCCTTTTCAGAGAGGAGCAATGGCACAAGTGCTCTTTTTTTCTGTGTTATTTCATCGCCCTCTTACACGTGTTACTACTGCCTGGCGCAAACCCCGACTGAATGTCTGGGAACGTTAGGATCATGCGCAAAACTTGAGCTTGAAAACGAGAGCAGAGGCTATTCTGTAGCTAACGCGGCCACCAGCGATAAAGCTACCTTGTTCGATGCGTCGTGTATGTATGCCGAAGCGCATTAGTGCAAATCAGATTGCTCGATGGCTCTGCTACTGCTGTCCTGACCGCTGCCTGCGTCAACGTCAGGGCATAGATATATATACCTGCGATAATAAATAATAAAGCAACGTGAACCGCATTCCATCTGACTAATTTCTACAGTTTCATCAGGGTTTACATACGATCATGCCAACACTGTACAACTTAGAAGGGAAAGCTGGAATTATCTTTAGCCATTGTTCAGCCTATACGCAGACTTTACCGGGCTTTTAGTAGCATAAGTCAAACAACAAGAAACAACGCAGTGCACTGGGTTCCCAACTTCACTTTAGGCTTCCCGACTAAGAAACCTTATGCTCCAGCAGCTTTGTTTTTCAGTCTTGTTTTGGCAGAAGAACACCGGGAACAGAAATTTGATCTAGTGAGGGGACCTCAAGAAAAGAAGCTGGTCCGCTTTCATTACGACGCTAGTCTTCCATAAGCGCCTTAAAGATGAAACTCGGCAAGAACTGGCGCACCATTACGGCACAAGCGTCGTGTTACGCATAGCAAGTTGGTGACCGGAGACTGCTTTAGGCGCCCATGCAGATGCCATTTTTTTCACAGTTCCTTCCTGTCCTCATTGTACGTTCAGGTTCTAAATTGCTTTACTCGCACCACGTTCTGGTGACGACAGTGCATTTGCGCCGCGCTTGCTCTCCGTGCTTTGTAGTTTTTTGATGTTAAAGAATTCTGCTGTCATGAACGCCAACAGTTTCTGTACTTTTGTGAAACGCGTTTGTCACATCAAAAAGATTTACTTGTCAAGGCACGGTGTAAATACGGCACAAGAATCGGAGGAAAACATGCAATGAAACCAGATGTGAAAAATAATGAAAACGGAATGAAGGAATGGGTAAACGCTCAGCGCTTTTAAATCTTGACGTGCAAGTCAGTGACTAACGTCGAGGGCGCTCAGTAACTGCAGTAATGCATATTTCACTTTCCGTGGTCACATAGGCATCTAATGTGACTTGAACTCGTGCCGCGGGAGCTATTTACATTGGAAAGTTAAACCCTATAACCGCTGGTGCATAGCGTAAGATTCGCTTGCTGCTTTTCATGCAAATCTTTTCGCATCTCACATACTCCAAATGCAGATGTGTCCATGCGAGTACTTAGAATGACAAAAGAAGCAGTGCTACATCGTGCAAGACTTACATTTTGAGGGACGAATAAAACTGCTGGCGAGATGGCTAGGTTTTCGCTGGCTGTTATCTACTGATAGTGTCGTAAAACCACACACGAGAACGGCATGGCGCAAAAACGAAAGCGTACATAGGAAGGCGGCCTGAGACATGGCAATTACAAATAATGCCGTACGGAGGCCACAGCAACCAGGCACTCAACGTCACGTGCAGAAACATATCATAAACAGCACAAAGAAGCAGAAAACTAAGATGAGGACTATGAGCAGTGAATAGTGCACGCACCCAAACCATACGACGCGCTAATATTTCCAATTTTGAAATGAACTACGTATAATGATGGTAAACAGAGGGGCGCGGTAATACGGCACACAAAGAAAAAGAAGGACACGGGACGACGTGCTACTAGCAACTGAAATATTTTTATCCAGGAAAGACATATTTATACCACCGTGCAATCATATCAAACCCAACGGATCGACAAAAAACTAAAAACCTTGCGCTCGGCATGCCTACGTCAAGTGACGTTCTAGAGAGGCTATCTCCCCCTCCTGCAAACTGACAGAGTGGTGTCTGCTGCAATCCAGCCCCTCCCTCTTGATAACGAAGGCCTCTACAATCTCCCTCTGCACGGAGCCCATGTACTTGTATATTATTATCCTGATCAAAAGCAGGCTTGCAGCTACCTTGATCACACCTCCCGCAGTGCAGCGCCATTGGGTGAACGGCCTTCCTTAAAGAACTATTATTGCGAAAAAAATAAAAAAAAGATCCAATAAGCAACGTCCTGAGACTCGTCCAGCCAAGGATGACCCACAGGAAAGAACAGGAGTGGCAAAAATCCCGTATGTCCACTGGCTGTCGCACGGCATGAAGAGAGTGGCTTCGCGATATGGGGGTTGGTGTCGTGTTTTCCGCGGAAAATAAGGTGGGCCACATCTGCTCAGCAGTTAGTAAGAAAATAGGCAAGCAACAGCCGTGTGAAAAAAGAGGATGTGTCATCAAGCATGTAAGGCAGTTTGTCCCTTGCACAAGTGTTGTTGTTTACAGAATACCACTGTCGTGCGGCAAGGCATATATCGGGAAAACCAGTAGGTGCCTCATTGTGCGTCTGCGAGGGCACAACAGCTCTTTAATAGTCATTCTTTTACGTGAAAATTTATTTTCGTTGCGAAATTAAGAACGAAACACTCGTGTCAGATGCGTACCGTAACGGTGTGTTGAACAAAGGATGGTTTAAATAAAACTAATCAGTCTGTGTATGTTTGTGTGTTGGTTATACTCAGAATCCCGGATCACTTCTCCAGCCTCTTCAGTCCATTTGACAGCCACACTCGGGGAAACGAAGGTGTCGATGTGGTTTGGCGCCTCACCACTGGTGATGGGAAAATCAACAGCCGCGTTCTCCCTGTGAACGAGGCAGTCGGTCCTACGTTTTCTTTGGTTGGACAAGACGACGTAGAAAAAGAGGTAAGTGGCACCCACGTAAAGGAGCCTAAAACAATTGCGTTTGTTGTTTAAAAAAAAGCTCACATCATCATGTGCTGCAAGTTTGTCACCAAGTGACACGTTACAAAAGCTACTATTTGGAAGTTGTGTTTCACGCGATAACGGAAAAAAAAAAACACGGTTCCTTACCATGCCTGTTTCCCTTGGTTGTTTTTCTGTGAGCCTTCATTATGTCTGTGTAAATCACTCATTGTGTAGGTTTTGCCAACTCTTACTACGATTCCGTTTTTTTATCATGATATCACGTTCTTCTTTTCAGGTACCATTTTCCATGGCTGCTCACGCTGAACAGGAGCGACAACATAGCAAGTCACAAGTCTGATTCCTCCAGCCTTCAGGACTTTTTGATTCATAATCATAACGAATAATTATAGAAACATGATGCCGATATCTGCAGTTTATTTTGCACGATATGACACTATGCACATCACAGTCTCACATTTTGGTTGGCTGTACTCATACAAGCATGTAAATAAGGAATAACTTAACTTCTTCATTAGAAATCACATACCATTTTTTCACGCTTTCTATATTACTCTGCTGGAAATGGTGTGTTGTTTTGATGAGTTTTATTAAAATAATGCTAAAAAATGAACAACTCTTTTTTTTGCAGTGGCTGGGCATAACGGCAAGTATTATCGGAGTTGCTTAAAATGAATACTTCACTATTTCCAGCAAGAGTCGCGCAAAAGTAGAGCATGGGTCAATTGAGTGGCTTAAAATAGCTGTAGAGTCGCTAGATGCTTCGGTGGGTGTCAATTGACCCACGTAGGAGCGTCACCGGCAAGAATCGTCTGACTCTCTCAGAAATGTTAGTATGATCATTCGCATCAGAGTCATTTCACTCTTTCTAAGAGGATCCGGGGACTCTCCTTGAGTGCGCCGACTCTGACCCACCAGGAGAGTCACCACGCTTCTTTAAAGAGAGTCGTATGCGTGGCAAGTCAGAACTCTCCGAAAGGAGTCACACATACTCTTTTTCTTTTTTCTGTTAGAGTGAGGTGCATTTTCGACGGTGTTTTCGCCGTGACGTTCCACATCAAGACCAAGTACATAACATGGCCCGCGCGTCGTGAGATCTACGTGCCAGTGAAATCGTGAGAGGGAATTAGAGAGGAAACACGCCGGACGTCTTTGCGCCGTTGTAACCTGCAAGCCCCTTACTTCATCTCAAAGTTCAGGAGAGTTGTTGAGGTACCGTGAAGTCTGCATGTCGTAAACACTATAACATCATTTCACAGGTGTATCATCCTTCTGATATATTTATTGCTTACGCAGTATTTCTACATATGAAAATTGTGCTTCACAGAAAGTTCATTTTTTTGTTTATTTAATCAGCGGGTGCTTTATTGTCGAAGTAGATTAAATAGTTCATTTACTGGTACCATCTCTAGAGAAACTGGAGGTAGGACTATAGATAATAAAGGTGTGCAATCTTCATGATCAAAGCCCCTGTAAGGGAACGTGGACTGAATGGGCTTCTTAATTCAGTCAGATACTATAATATTTTAATCGACAGAAAGGAAAGCGCAGGTGGGGCTAGGGGAAAGTGCCCAGGAGAATGCGCTTCCCAAAAACGTCATGTGGATTCCTGCGCTGTTGTGGTTTCCGCGACTCCATCGACCGCTGGAGTGATGCGTTGCCAAGTACAGGAAGCGCCCAGCTTCGATCTACTTACGATCATTGGGCCCCGCCACATTACCAATATGCGAACTGCCGGCTGTCACCATGGCGACAATGTTTTTCTTTTGCTTGGAGACAGCATTATGCGTAATTTCACGAGGCAAGTTGTAGGGTCACTTTTTTTCTTTATCGTACGCCTTTCGGAATGCAACTGTGAGCTTCCTTTCAAAACACGCTCACGCTATTCAGTTGCGTGTCCGAATAAAGTCTACTGAGAACAAAGAAAGTAAGAAAGTAAGAAAAGAACACCAGAATAATAATGAATACTTTTGCAAGGGATGCCAGCGCGCTTAAACCATCGCCTACTGATTTCTTCTTAAAATATAGTTTGCATGGTCAGGTACAAATCAAAAGCGGCCTATAGGTGCTACTTTATTGGTAGTCAAAAATTTACCACACTGACGTACATCCGAAAGCACCGCGTGATTTTTTTTTTCTCAGGTCCGGTTCCACAATGCAGATGCTTCCGAATATGAGGAATGTTTAAGCATGCATGCATGTACTAATGTTGACGCGTTTTTAAGCTGTAGTTTCTGTGTAAGAGGCGCAAAAATACATCAACGTGTTGCTAATACCCTTGGTGGAGTCCCACTACTTCAATAATTACGCAGTATCAAAAAGGAAGCTACATAATTCAAAGTTTCGGCAACATTACTTGGTGTTATATTCTACCTGCAAGAGTGAAGAACAAAATACATTGTGTTTGTACTAGTTGATACTCATTGTAACAAATCATTACGCTTGAAAAAAGGGATCCCCAACTCCTGTTCCTTATATTCAGAGGAATCCGTAGCATAACTGCAAAATGATTTCTTGAGCATCCTAGCGCTGTCGGATGATTGTGTTCATTCTGTTTTTTATTCTACATTTTGCGCAAGCTATTCCGCCAACTTTCCAAATGTGGGCGATTGGAAAAAAAGCATGCCGAATGGCTTTTAACAATGCTTGCCCATTCCATTGCCACATTCCATCAAGGTATTAGAAAACGGTACAAAATAACGGCGTCAGTCACCATTATTGTCGACGAAAACGATCAAACAGATGAAAACGGCAAAGATGCTGCATAGAGTTTTCAAACCTAAGAACTGTCCCTCCAGGATCGGGCACTTATCTTTCTGATTAAAATACAAAGGAATATGAAGACGACACAGAAGGCCACAACGGACACTATATTGGTAAATTTGAAAAAAAGTGGGCACCTTCGGGCAGCTGCAGCTTCAGAGATAAACACAGAAATTAAAATAAAATTTATTTTAGCTGTAACCCCGTGCGCATCAAGCACATAACGCGACGCATGCATTGCTGCAGTCCTGAGCGCCGTCGACGTCAGTCACTGACTGGAACCTCAAGATTTAAAAGCTCTGAGCTTTTTCCTTATTCTTTCATTCCGTTTTCGTTCTTTTTTTTCAGGTATGGCTTGCATGTTTTTATATTTTTTTACACTTTTAGTGTCCATGACTCGACAAACTAACCTTCGTGATTTTAGAAACGCGCTTCATAAAATAGATAAAATGTCGGTTTTTAACATAGCAGCCTTATTAACAGTAAGAAAAAACGAAGCACAATCAGCAAGCGCGCAAATGCGTTCTCGTCACAAGAACATGGTGCGAGTAAAGAAATTTAGAACCTCAACATGCCAAAATGAAAAAATCGAGAAAAAAATTACAACTGCATGGACACCCTAATGCGGTTTTAGGTTGCCTTGATGTTAAGCGTAACGCGACGCTTCTGCCGTAATGGTGCGCCAGACGTTGACGAGCTTCATCTTTAAGGCGCTTAAGGAAGACTAGCGTCCTACTGGAAGAAGACCGGATTCTGTTCTTGACGTCCTCTGAGTAGATCAAAGTTCTGTTCCCGCTGTTCTTGTGCCAAAACAAGGCTGAGAAATAAAGCTGCTCGAGGGTGAGGTTTCTTAGCCGTCGGAAAGTCTAAGGTGCAGTTGGCAACCGAGCTGTGTTGTGTTCTGGAATTTATGGCACTACATGCCCGGTAAAATGTGCTTCGGCTGAACTGTGACTAGAGAGGATTATGGCCTTCCCTTCTTTTAAGATGGGCAGTTTTTGCATCATCGTCTGTAAACCCTGATTAAACTGTAGAAATCAGCCAGATGGTCACATATATGTATATATATATATATATATATATATATATATATATATATATATATATATATATATATATATATATATATATATAGTCCGTTAATTAGCCATTTCAGTTAATTGCAACTGATCCCCGGTGCGCTGCTGACGATTTCAGAGTGGCGCACAGATGGACATGTAAGAAAGCTAATGCACGTTAATAGCATCTGGGAATCCACACTGAAGAAGCACTAGGAATGACCATATATATTAAAAGCAGGCAGCAGTCGTTTGAGTATCCAGCAAGGGACCACTATGCTTAGAACACATCAATATTGTAGGGGTATCCTATCGTGTGAAGAGGTACCCTCTGTAAGAAGCAAAACAGGCAGTGGAACTGTGCTTCACTGCACAGAGACACTGCACTCAATAGAGCTTGTCCTTCTTCCTCACTGGAGCTCCTCGCACTCAGATTGAGCTGGTCGGACAAAACTTCTCGACTGGAAGAGCGGGGCTAATGTCTTTTCCGGACCGCTCAACTCTTTCTTTTTCTTGGGGATTTTTGCTTTCGGCTCTCCCTTTCTGATATAGTTGCCCGTTCTTCCTTCTGTATACGGGCACTGGTCGATATATATTACTGACGGCAATAAGAGAATACAAATGGGTAAAAGGGTTGAAAGGTATCGGGATATTGGCTTCGGTTGCATTCAGCAGAGGCGCAATCTAGCGGTAGCAGCGCGTATCGTAAGGGAGAAGTAACTCAAACCATATTGACAATTCATCCGGGGAAAGAGCGCCAGTGACATCTTGGTTCTTGCTGCGCATTCTTGTATAATTGCTAGGAACTACTCGAGCCAATATAGGTAAAGGGATCCAATCACACGGGAAAGAATAATGTATGACACGGTAACCGTTTCCACTTAAAGCAACACTCGGTGCATGAGAATTGAAACTTGAGCTAGTTGGTACGGATTCATCTTGATTTGGTACGGATCCATCTTGATCTTGATCCAATACTCGGTGCACGGCATCAAATCCGCGGTACCTTATAGGACGAAGCAATCGGTTTGTACTTGTGATACTGCGCGTAACAAGTTTTCACACAGTGCCGCTAGGATCTATATTACAAGGCATACGTATTACGTTTCTCGAACCTTAATAAAACAATTGTATCCATTGCGTCTGTCACAATGTGTCACATTGCTGCTGTCGTGACGTGCGGGAGTTACAACTTCACCGAACACTGGATACTCGTTGCCTGGTACACACAAGAAACAAGGAATATGCCTGTCTGGAACTCGATGGAGATAAATCGCAGCGTAGGGTTCCGAGAAAGTGGCTGAATTTCCAGGCGCATTCGGAGAAGGACCGATATCTAATAGCATGGATCGATGAGACCTATGGTATGTGTGGCGTGACGTGCATCAGTACGAGATGGAGGAGACGAAATGAGCGCCCGAAATGTCATTAGCCGCTATACATAGGGACCGTATTACAGAATCCTAAGTCTGTCTCCTCCTCAGGGAATTTGTATTATGTAATTCTCGCCACCTTCAGTTATTCCGAAGGCTTCTTGGAAAGAACTATATGAGCAATTTCTGTGGAACATGAAGGCAGATGCCTGTGGAAGACAACGAAAATGTTTTTGCTATATTCGTGCCAACGTTTAAAGATAAAACTTGACCTGATTTGGCACTGTTTGGTCTCGTAAAATGCAACAAAAGGAAGCATTCATAAAGGGAAAAAAAACATCCATGAAGTGCTTGCTCAATACAGCAAAGATGACATTAAAATTCACTTTTATGTAGCGAGAACATCTGGCCACCTCAGGCTGCCAGCTTTTACCCTGGTACTCCTACTTTTAACTAATTTTACTGTGACAGTCCAAGCTCTTGAGGGTCGAGCTCAATTTCTTTTTGAGGGAGCCTGTGGTGTGGCAGTTAGTCTTTAGGTCTAACTGTCCCTCCGTGAGAGCGCCCCGCGGAGTCACCCTAATAGGATAAAACCTCTCAGGATGCTTTTTATGAACTTGTTCGCATCCTACGGTACCTACATTTACCATTGCTAACGTAATAGACCACAGTAAGAAAAATCTTCCGGACCAGTTATTAGTTTAAACTGCCCTTAAGACTCTGGGGAATATGTATTAAAGTTATGTCACGGTTCCTCCCCTAGCGGGCAACTTTAAAATTACGCTGCCAACTGATGGAATACTATATGTAACAATGTGGGATTACATACACTTTGAGGAACTAAAAGGTTACTGCTCAAGCTGCAAATTACGCCTATTACAAGAGCAACTGGGCTATTATTTAAATAGCACATTTACGTGTGCGAGAAAAACGAAAAGTGTGGGTGTAGACTAAAGGATAGCTTTGTAATAGTCTATAGTACGGTACAACTTTACCAGGACATTGTTTACTTCACCATCGCTTACTTTACCAGGACATAGTTTGCCCAGTTGGAAATCAAGTGTTCTCTTACAGAAAAACAACGAGACTCAACTCAGATATACTGCTTGCTTCCGTGACATACTACGTGCCCTGCTCTGCTTCGCAACTCAGCGACATGACTTAGTAGATAAGGATGGCCTACTTGCCTATTGGCATTACGAAACATGTTTATTTCAGTGCGTAGTAGAACGCTATAGTCCTGTCTGCTTCTCGATGCGTCCCGGAACGAAAAATAAACACGTTCAATAACACTAAAACCATCCACATTGGCTGGTCTGAAAAGTCCTGAATGCCACAGTTCTAGATTGGGGCAACCTTTTGATAAACTAAGCAATGAAACATGCCGACTGAGCGACACGATTAACGTAGGGTGCAAAAACTATAACAGTAAGCGCACGCTCAAAACAGCGACAATGTACGCACATGACACAAATGCACGTATTGTAGGCGACCGCTTCCCAGCGGGAGCTCTCCATACCAGAGCCCTATTCGCTGTAAACAATAAAAAAGAACAATACTCCGGGGTGTTTGCTTCACAACAATCAGTATTTAATTTATGG